>JAVCKT010028315.1:9555-25101 GCA_032273925.1 Rhynchotus rufescens
TATACTAATTACCACCAAATGAACTGTGGTATAATTCAAAAGATTAATTAATCCCCCAGTGCACTATAACCATTCACAGGCAAACATTAATGGATCCCAAAGCTCCAGAAATTATCTCTGGCAGCAGCAATAACTGGAACTTGCAGTGGAACAAGTCACAGCAAGGAAATGCCAAATGTGCCAAATTTGTAGAACTTACATTAGATTGATGGTCTTAGGGACACATTCAGAATAAAACCTCACTGAATTTCCCACCCTTCCCTACATCAAACTGCCCTCAAAGGTGTATGTTTCCCAAGATTTTTGTTGTTGTTGTTGTTCTGCAAAACTTCTTATGAAAAAAAACTTAGAAAAAATGATGGACTTTTCCTTTAACCTCTAGGTAACTTACTCTTACCAACTCCTTTTGGACACTTTTCTTTGAGTCTTCAGCAGGGCCCAACTGAGCCTAAATGATCCTCAGAAGAAAATGTAAGACAAGTTAGAAAAGGGCATGGTAACAAGCAATGTGTCCATGTTGTCGTAATAAAGACATATATCTTAAAAAAATAACTAAAGAAATAACCTATGGCCTATTGTGATTATGGAAACTGTAGCCTCATGGTCACTGATAACAACTTCAGTGTTAAGCCCCGTTTTCTCCATAAATTCGGTGGCAAAAGGGGGTAGGAAAGAAAAAAAGAGATGGGCTGCCCTGACGCAGTGTGCCTGGTTTTGGAGCTGTACGTGTCAGCAGGACACACAACTAAGAGCTTTGCAGGAGAGGATGCCAATACTCAACCCCAAGGCAACCCCCTTAGATCCCTATCGGGACCCCCAAGCTCTTCGTGCACCTCCCCATACAGAGACGGGGACTCAGGAGAGCAAATTAAATCCAATTAACTTTAGATTAAAGCAATTGGAAATGAGATGCCTACAACCTCCATGGGTTTTCTACTGTTTTTAAAGAGGAGTTTTCTTTTTTGTCTGGCTCAAGACGCTGAATTTGGTTAGGAATAATTAAGACATTTTGGAGTAATCTTTTTGTGTTTAAAAATACGTACTTGCTCATGCAGTCTCTCTAAGGGCGCATGCATAGAGCAAAGTTGTCACACATTAGATCAGCAACGATCTACAGCATTTTTGCACAGTTGGTAGCTTTGTCAGATTTTACAAATGCAGCCTGCATGCACAATCTAATCATACTAGTCTTTTTTTGTTTTGTTTTTCTTTTTTTTCTTTTTTTTTTTTTTTTGTAAAGACAATACTTAGAATATGAAAAGTTCATTCGCCATACATAAAATACATTATTCCTGAGGACAGTGTGTGCCTTACACTTTAGGAAGATAACGTGCAGCCAATGCAAACACCACGTGAAATGAAGGCTAGAAAAAGGGTTTCTCAGCTTAAGCAAAAGGCTGGATAGGGGCAAAGCCTTTAGACGGTGCTGCTATCCTCCAGAACCAAAAGGCCACGCACAGGAATTCCCCAAAACTTCTTGTGCTTTCCCAGTGCATAAACTGAACAGTGCCAGATCTACGTACTTGCCTGGTATGTGCTGAAAATCATTAAGAATATACATAGCTATTTAAATCCAAAAGCATCCTCAAATACAAAAAGGCTTCCTTCCATAGGTATTGGTAAGGTCCCAATGGGATTTTGCTCACTTGGTATTGTCATATGCCAATATCCTCAGCAGAAAGAAGAAAATATAAAATAATTAATCAGTATTTTTCATTTTTTGCCTAATTTTATGCTAAATCTTTTTACCTTGGGCCAGCCAAGGCCTTTTTTTTTTTTTATCCTAAAGAAAACACTAGAAAGAGAGCTCATCTGTGACCTGATGAAGAACTGAAGTACTACTATTATATGGCACAAAAATGGATCCTTTGACATACAGTTAAGCTGTCAAACAGTGCTCGATATTCTATCTCACAAACAGTGAAGCAATAAATCAAATCAAACAACGTGATTATAAAAGCACTGGAGGGAACATTTGAATTATTTCTCAAGAAGAATCCGAAGAAACTCAAAATGCAAAACGTAATGGGAAGGGGAAAAAAAACACCTTGCCAAAACGGAGAAGCTCAAATGCAGCAGCCCCTTCTCGCAGAGCTAATGGGCAACACTGGGCTTCCAGTTTCTTCCCTCTGTTGTGCAGTACTAGAGATGCTCCTGCCCTGGCCTTGGTTAACTCACGTTAACCAAGACATCTCTTGAATAAGGTAGAGTGACTAAAAAAAACTGAGGGTCTGATTTTAGGCTTCCCCAAGACACAACTGATCTTATTCATCCACTTCAAGGGGTTCTTCGCTCTTAAGATCAATTTTATATAACATTAAAAAGAAAGATTTTTCAAAGATATAGGAGCGGATACTCTTTTTTTTGGCTCAATATCTTAAGTAAAACTTCAGGTCTTTTCATATTTGTCACCAGTGACTTCCCTGCATTTTTCTGCTAAAACTGATGGCTAACATTTGCATTTCTTACGGTTACTGTGCTTTGTTGCATCTTTGCTTTGTTTTTTCTTCTCATCTAATATAAATAAAAACAAATATTTAAAATTGTATATTAGAAGCAAAATGAGTGTAACTGTCCCCCTGCTCTCTTCTCTGCAAGTGATTCCTGCCCACTTGTTTAACTTAAGTGCTTCTTATCCCATATTACAAAATGTTACTAATAAACAATTCCATCACCAAAATGTGCCTGTAGCCACAAGCAACACTGCCTTAAGCCATATACACAGAAAAATTCAATGCTTTATGTGCATTTCTACTTAGTGATTATTACCCAAAAAGCCCCTCCTTTCTACTCTTAGTTTTATCCAAAAAGCCTCTCAAAACTGTAAGAAGGCATAAAAATAATAATAAAAAAAAAATCTAAAAATAACCATCGTGCATGTGTGCATTTACATACAACCCATATACATTTCTGCATGTACCTAGTTCCCATGCTTTGCCTTAGCAGCCCAATAACAGAAGTGCACATTACTGGAATATTGACTATTACAATAAGAGCGCTGCTATCGAGTGCTCTGCTTCTCTGTCCCTGAACGAGCAAGTCACAAAGGTGCAGTGTTTGCCTGCTAGGTATTTCTGCAGAAGCTTGCATCCTCTAAATAGGTATTTGTCTACTTGGAATGAAGTCAGCTGCACGGTGCCAGAGTATTTCTACCCTGCAAAGTTGTGGAGTTGCTGCCCAGGGAGGAGAGCAACACGCTCGGGCAGGGGCTCGCCCTCCGGCGGGGTCTGGAGGTGGCCTTGGTGCATATAAAAGTGAAAAGCCTTTTGGGCAGCCACATCATCTGCAAATCGAGCTGTGTGCTCTCAGTGCTGCTCTTTTCACGCTCAATTTAGGATTGCTTTTTTTTGGTTTTCAACGAGGAGGATAACTTAATGAAATTGATGTGCAAATATGAAACTGCATAGTATATGTTAAGCAGCCATATACCCCCTTGGTAGGGTAGGACCACATCCACAATCTCGACAAGAGACTAGGACAAACCTGACAAAATAGTAAGCCTGAAAGATCTTTTATATCAAGTTATGGCCACAAAGGCAACAGTTGCTCTTCAGAGGCATTACAGATGCAGCTGAGCAATCAGAAGCTGTAGGAATAGTGGATATCACGTGAGTTGGTTTTAGTCATGCCCTTACTGTATAAGTTTACAGGTAATATTATTTTATTTTCGCTAAGCTGACAGTATCTTCATGAATAGCATGAACATTCTTCGCCTTTCCTAACCAAGGAGAGTCCAGATTTCTGAGCTGTCTGCACGCTCTTCAGCGCCAGTCCTGTGCGTGCTGCTCACCCACCAAGTCAGCACAGGCAGCCAAGGCTATTCATGTTATTCATTGGAAGCATCCACCTTCAGGTGCCCACCAAAGCCTGCAGCTGTACTGCCCATCAAGAACATATGTACACCGTGAATCCCCCGCGCTCGTGTCCGATGCTGACCTCGTTCTGCAACTGCACTCCCCAACCTCCAAACAGTGCTTTTGTTTTGTTGCAGCGTGGTGTCAGCTAAGGCCATTCGTGGTGATACTGCTTCCCGTTCTTCTTCCGCTCCTTCTGCAAATGCTCCAGCTCAGCCTCATACATCATTTCCTGGACCAAGTATTTCTCTCGCCTCATGCGGTCACATAAGTCTTTGGGCATGTCTGGAATCAGGTAGGCAATGAAAGACTTGATTCCAAAAACAAGGTGCTGAAAAGAAGGACAAAAATAATTACTCCTAAGACGGTTAAATATTAATATCTAGGACCAAAATTTCACGCCTAAAAGTCAGTGGCAAAACTGGAGCGAAGATTTTATTTAGTGTTGAAAAGTGATCTGTGTGCCTGTATAAAGACCCACAAATATACATACACACGAGCAATTTATCACTAACAAAAAGGGAAAATGTCAAAGTCTTCTAAAAGTGAATCTAAGCATATTTAAGTAAATCTATATATATCTTGTAACCTAAATTAAGATGTGATTGCAGGATAAACCAGTTCAAAAACAATAGCAAAGATTCTGCAGAAAGAGTCTTCATAACCAAAAGCAAAACACATTCCTGGAGAACAAGTTTTAAGTTGTAATAGCTCTGCTTACTGTAGTCTTACGTCTTATTTTTAATTCTTCAACAAAACGTAGAAGATTTTGTGAGGAACCACACTGTCTTGTTAGAAGACTGTAGAGAAAACAAGTCTTTGGAGGGATTTGAAAAAACTTTGCATACTCTTTCAATGCAGCTTGAAGCAGCGGAGTGGGAGAATGAAACGTTTTATTTTCTCTCTCGAGTTTCATGAACAAGCACCTAATGACACTGATACTTCCTCATTTATGGGCTCATTGCGAAGCTATCAACTTGGATTTTAAATAGGTATAAGACAGTTTTTTCCCTTCTCTGACTGACCTCGAATACGATAATGAAAGCCAGCCGTGCTGCCAGGACATGCCAGAACTGCAAAGTGAATTCATATGGAGTCGAACTCCACGGTGGCGCTCTGTAATCCCTGTACCTGGAAAAAAAAGGAAAAATCCCAGTAAAGCAGCCTCTTCAAAATACTGGACATCATAAAGAACTCACTAGTCTCTCCTTGTGCTGGCTAAAAAAGGAAAGGCAAAGCAAGCATACTTCAGGAGCAATTCCTGGGATCCTGTGTTGAGTTCACTCCAGAACAAAATGGTAAGAGACATTCTTTTAGTTTTAAGAGTTCATAGGATGCTTTAAAAAATGAAATTTTACCCTCATTTTACAGCTAAGAAAACTTTCAAACAAATAAGTTTATAGAGGCCTGAAATATAAGGTTTAGAAGAGGCCAATAAAAACACAGGAACACAGGTTTCAAATACCTTAGTACTGCAGCCAAGCATACAACCTTCCCATCTGCAACTTCCATTTTGAACAAACTTATACCCCAATGCTTTTACAGGAAGAAATAAAACTACTCTGGGAGTAATTCTGTCGTGGAGACTTTCAATTTAATGTCCACTTTAGACGAAAAAGGAGCGTCCAAACATACCTGCAATATCCAGAGTAGCCCATCCCAAGCTCACTCAGATCAAACACTGATAAGCTGCTGTTGACATATCCTTTTAGGCATCTAAAGGGAAAAGACACAGGATCAAGATTTTCTTCATAAGATGATCACATAACATAGATTCTGCAGGCAAACCTATTCTGTTATCACATAGCAGCAGCATTACTCTTTACTTATTAGGGCTAACAGCCATTCTAAAATTTACATATAGAAGCGAAGTTTTATCTGAAAGAAATAAAATGCATTTCAAGGATACATGCTACTTTCATTTGAACACTTTTCGTCTTTTGCTTTTTATCTACCAGCAGCTATAAAACACAGTTTCCTGCTATTTGCAAAGATCTTTCCTGGCAACTTCTGTAACTTGGAAATTTTAATTTAGAATGATGGCTAGAGATGCAGAAAGACTGAACAACTTAACATCCTTGCAGAATCTGCCACCAATTATGCAGCATATGTGAAAAAATGACAGGTTTTATGAGCTGAATGAAAGGAGAATTTTCACCAACACTATAAACCAAAAAGATGTCTTACAGGCAGTAGGATAGTGATATTAATGAAAGAAATTGTACAAATGAATTATGACTATAGTAGTTAAATTTTTATCTATTCCTTGCAAACAACAGATACAAAATCATCCTGTCCTCCTGAAAATGTGCCCCATAATTTGACTAAATTCCCCTGGAAAGGCAAGTTTTAGGATACAAGAGAGTTTGGGAGCATATGTATGCATGTGGGAGTATAAGGGGAGAATAAAGACCAGAGCTCTTGCAGAAAAAGAAGGAAAGTTCATGTAGGAAGAGTTTGAAAGCTGCTGATTCATATTGCATATGTATATGTATTCATTTAGCAGTCATGATTTTCCAGTGATGCAGCTGTGGAGCAAACCAGGCAACTCTCCTGAACGGTTGGGTTGCGTGCACTTTGGTGAAGTTTTGCATGGATGAAAAAGATAAAATACTGCCCGTGAAAGATGTTAGCAAAGCACATTCTACTGAAATACGAATGTATACATTAAAAACCAGTATCTTCATTACTTTTCTTGTCTGTATCCCTGATCCGTGCAGGGGCCGTATTTGTATGCATAGACGAAGCGCGGAATGTAATCCGAAGTAATGGCAATAACAAAGGCATTGGTGATGACAGCCAGAACTCCAATCCCTTCCAGAATCCCGTACCAGATGCCTAAGAACAAGACAAATGACAAAAAAAAAAAAAAAAGAGTCCACAAGTTTATTCTCTTTAGAGTTCTCCTTGCTTATTGCAAAAGAATTATAGAGCCAAAAAGCCAGACTGGGATTCAGCAATGTCTCAACATTCCTGCCACCACACGCTCCATGTGAATTGGAGCTTTCTAGTAAGTTTTCCTTGTTAAGAAGAAATGGCTAAGCAGTAAATGCACAATCAAAATCTTTGGTTATCAAGGCCAAATACAAACATACGGTCAAATAAAAGAAGTATTTTTATTCAGTTCAATTTAAAACCAAAAGTGACTTTAATCCTCACACATGATGGAATCTCAATTTTGAAATTCTGCTGACTGACTGATAGCATTTGAGTGTAGCAAATCCGAAGCCTAAAAAAAAGTCTAAAATAATAACACTTCAGGAGCTAATGAACGGCCTATTTTCAAAAAACTATTATGTTTCCTCACTAGAAATGTAAAGGAATTTTGAAAAGAAATCCTCTTAGATAGTCATTACTGACATCTATAATATTACCTATTAATTACATTCCTGACAGACAAAATATTTCTAGGGTTGAGTTGCATTAAGTTTTAAGAAGAAAACACAAGGAGGTGGTACCTGACCGTGACAGTCATTAGGTTCTCTCACCTATATCTGTTGCTCTTGCAGGCATAGGTCTCCGCCACTGGGTGACAAATTTGTATGCATCTAACCTTATTTCTATGATGTTGTTTAGCAATGCCAGGAGAGGTGCCAGGGGGAAGGCAGCAACAAAGATGGTGGTAAAGCCAAACTGTAAAACTAGAGAAAAAAAGAAAGTTCCATGGTTAGAAATGGGAAATGCAAAAGATCTAAGTAAAACTTTAGTCCATTCTCTCTTTCCTTTTCTTTTTCTTTTTTTTTTTTTTTTTAAATTTGCTCACCCATCTCTAAATATTCATCCATTAAGCCATGGAGATTCATAGGCTGCAGATTCCAATCTTTTTCCCACTGAGGTAGAGAAATCTTATGTTCCATTAATTGCCCTCCTTTCTTCATCTTGCGTCTTGACCACCAGTTCTGTAGTAACCTGTGTCAGATAAACACACCATTATTGACTGCACTTGCTCAGCAAGCATATTTGCTAGTACTGTTGTATACAATATTTACAGTATTGTAGCAAACAACATTTTATGAAGAGGTTCCAGAAGCTCTGGTCTTTGCATTATGATTTTGAGTATTTAATGTGTGTGTGTGTGTGTATAAAATAAATATATTATACTAAAGTAATAAATAAATAAATAAATAATAAATAAATAAATGGCTAATATGTCCTGCATAGATTTATTTCTGAACAGCAACTCTTGCTTCCCTTAGGAATAAATATATAGTATCATTGTATGTGAAGATAAGATGGAAAAAGAAGAAATCTTCTCCAAATATGGTGTTTCTGAAAGAGAAACTTTCCTAACACTGGACTATTTATACTCTACTCTCAGTATGTGGAGGAAGAGTGTAGATCCAGGCATGTATTTCATAATCACATTTTTAGACCTCAGAGCAAATACTGAACTTAGGTAAACACTAGTAACAAAGTCTCCCCCCCATCTGCTTAAGGGAGATTAAAACTACACCTGGAGCATTAATACCTTGAGCACTAAGTTCTGAGAGACAGCACAAGTCACACAAACCTGAACTTGCTGAAGAATCCTATTTTAAGTGCTTATGAACACGGATTTCACCACCTGGGTATTGCAGCTACACACTAAGTCTTCATCAGTTGAGATAATTAATTTAAATTAAAGACCACATTCTACCCTCCATTAAAAAAAAATATATATGTATACACACACACACACACACACACACACACACACACACACACACACATATATATGTCACTGAATCACAGTGCTAGGTGGTCACTGCTTTGCAAAACAAACATTGACAACCAAACTTACGGATAGCCCAGTTCCATGAAGTTGTTCCACATTTGTTTCAAAACCATAATAACTCCCATCTGCAAACACAGATCTATCAAGCAGCCGCTCGGATGGCACTGAAACAAATGGAAAAAGACTGATTGCTAAAATCGGAAAATTCCTTTTATTTTTATTTGTTCATAGAATGAATGGAAAATACTCAGGTGTGGCTGATAAAAAAACACTCTTCTCTAGGTACACAAATCCTAAGAGAAAATTAACAGCAAAAATACCAACACAAACTATAATGGAACAGTCTTAAGGCATTTCTTTTCCTGAACAAAGGAATAGTATTATCCTATATACTATATAGAGATATGTGATAGAGGTATGTGAAAGCTCTATGATAAAGGATAAAGTCTGCTTCTCTTAGACAAATGGATATGCATTCATTTCAAAAGACTGGGGTAATATTTTATCTATAATATCCTAGGTCCAAGCAGAGACTTATCAGTGCAAGCTCTGCTACCAGTATCTCAGCCATACAAATTTCCAAAACAACGTACAATAAAGTAAACAATATATATTGGCACATTCAGTAATCACAGAAACTTTTTTATACCAAGAGACTATGAAGTTGTGGTATTTTTCTCTGTGGTTACCAAGGCTCTACTGAGATTGGAGCTACTGATATCAGAAGTGCAGGTCTTAATTTACATACAAGCTGAAACTCCATTTTTATTTAAATTGGTATTTTCACAATAGCACCAACTTAAGAAGCTGCCACGGACAACTGATGGCACTACATGCATGTCTTGCATCCAGAAGTGCCACATAACCTGGAAATATCATCAGTTTGGGACACAAATGCAGCCAGTGAGGCGAGGGAATATCACTGTTTGTTTGTCACAGACAGCCAGGCAGAAGGAAACAAGTGTCTCATTCAGAGTCACTCAGCACAGCTGAGAAGGCAGGAGGAAAAACTTATCTCCAGCTTCTCAGCTTTTGCTATAAATAAAAGTTTATTCTTCTCCGCACTCAGATGGAATGATAAATCTTTCAAATTGGACTTAATTTATGTCTTTCAGCCATCCCACACTTTCCTACCAGAAACACAAAATGGGATTGTTTACCTCTTCCAGCCTCCATCTGTTAAAAAGCTTGTTGTACTTCCCTGGGCGGCCTGCAAATCTGAAAAATAAGATTTCTGTTTCTCAGTGGACATTCCAGGAGCACCCTCATCTGCAGAGCTATTTTGCAACCTCTACTGAGAAAACTCATGAAGCACAAACAGATTAAATCCCCTAGGTTTAAATCTATCCATAGGACACAGTTGTTTCAAAACACCAGCCAGTAAAGAGACCATCATTCTGTGACTGATCCTGAACTTTTATTACATCCAAAATCAAAATTTGAGCTTCAGGGATTTTAGATATTGGATACTCAAGCTGTCTAATCTACTCCAAAGAAGACGAACCATTGCAGTTGTAACTCCCACAGCTGAAGTTTGTATTGGGTTGCATCCTGATGTAAAAGCATAAAATCAGTTCCAAACTCATCATAAAGAAGCCCTTCCCATAGATCTAACAGAAACAGATTCTTGTGAGAAGAGTCTGTGAAATGAACTGAATAAAAATTATTAATCATCTCAGTAAAAATTTCACATGAGGATGCAAAAAAGATGCAGCATCCTGTCTTCTTGTCATTAGATACAAGATGCAACAAATGTTTAGTGACTCTATGGCAAATACTTTGCTGGACAAAACAAGCACATGTTATTATTTTCAGAAATGGGTCCCAGGAAATCTTCTCAAATGGAATTAATTGAGAGAAATGAATGAAGCTCACTACTTTAAGGGTAAATATAGATGCACGTTCAGAAGAGGATTTATTTCCAAAGGTTCTGCATTCTCACAAATGCATTTTCTTTTATTATCAAAATCAAGTGTAGAAACCATCATAAAAAGCAAATTTTTTACTGTCTAGCTTCTCAAAAAAACAGATGATTTCAAGAATTCCACCTTCACAGAGAACTGAAAATAGTAATTGTGCTGTTAATCGTCTGCAGAAACTGTCACATCTAAATCTTACATTTCAGAAATTAAACATATTTTCATCTATTCATAAATTTTCATACTTTCAACTTATTTTCTTCAAACCTCTAAAATTATGGGTTCTATGTAAGTTTTTTTTTTAATAGCAGCTACCAAACTATTACTTACCTGCCAAGGAAAAAAGCAATATAAAAGATAGAACTGTTCAAGTTGACAAACTGGAAGAGGAACATTTTCAAGGCAAAGCTGTTTTCCCACTCGGATTCCGTTCGAGGGTGCTCTGTGGAATAAGACAGCATGGATCACACACACAGAAATGAACTCAATTTACATCAAACTCTGCTCATAGATCAATTAACACTAACAAAAACAAGCAAGGGATTGAAGTCAAGAAACCCATTGGGTTGCAAATATTTTTTTTTCTCAAAGTCCTCTGGCCGCAGGTCACAAGAGACAATCCCCGAGTTACAGAATGCCCCAGGACTTGGAGGGAAGGGAAATTCCTGTTTTCCTTTTGAAAAATCTAGATACAGTGCAAATTTTTAATTTCATGTCTAGAGACATATTGATTTTTTCTTCCATAAACTTCATCTGTGACAAGGCCTGTGAAGTGTCAGATAACGTATAAGGCAATGCAGAAACGATGGAGACCTCCTTTTCTTCTATTTTTTTAGTTTTTGTATGTAAATGTAGAAATGTGCATTAGATGTAAATGTAGAAATGTGCAATTACAAATATTCCATGTCAGTCTTCACATCCTTGCACATTTTTCCTTACAGCTTTTAGGATGTGATTAGTCTTAATTAGAAGTGAGGGAAAATTGTTAGTATTAGCAACTTTTGGTCAAAAAATTCCAATAGCTTTTGTTGATGAACACATTTGGAGTACAGCACATCAATCAAGGTTTCAAAGTGTATCTATGAGTCAATTTTAGAATTAAAATAGATACCATTTATTGCTTTGCTATAAAGGCAAAGTCTGCTTTAAAGTAAACTAGGAGATGAATTGACAGTATACGAGCTCCCCGTGTAAACATTGCTATTCCTCAGAATTTAACAGGACATCCTGGTGCCTGAAGAACAATACGTTAGCAAGTGGAGTGAGGCTCCATATAGCTCAAACAACTGAAATTTCATTATGCTTAAGTCAAGAGGCTATTTTTTATGTTCTATTGGAAAAAACAGCTCAGGTATGTAAAGGAAGCATTATTTTCTTTTTTATTTCCCGGTCTAAGACAATACACCAAAAAGATTTACTTAAGCAGGAATAAAAAGTGGTCTGTTAAAAAGTATGTTACAATAATTTAAGATGTTATTCAAATTTCTATTATGTTTTAATAATCTGAATAAGTTGATTATTCATTCTGCATCTTTCTAATCGGTCTATCTACCTGTTATCTGAAACACATCTGCAATTATTGTATGCTCTTCAATCCTTTAACCAGAAGAGGGAGCTGTTAAATTTTAAAAAAATGAGCTTGCTTTTAAACTGTGACAAAAATCAACTTTATTTTTTGACTTGGGCTAAAAGAAAATGTCTAAGAGGATGTGATGAAAGAAATTCACAGAGTAGATGTTAAATACTGTTTTTACTTTCTTGTTTTTTGAAAAGTTTACCTCTATGGCTGAATCACAACGAGCAGCTTTATTATAAATATTTAAATTACAGCTACTTTAATAATTTATGACTTAGTATTCTTGTATTTGAAAAGGTTTTCTTTTAATACATTCTTTCCATGGGAAAGTGCTAATTAAAGAAACAAAAATTAACAAAGCCATTAGGAAGAATCAGAAATTTGTTATTAGTATTTTAAGAAGAATATGCTTTTTAAACATGCTCAATGATGTTGAAGTATTACAATGATTTCCTTTCTTTTGCATTGTTTCCTTAGTTCAACTATTACACTCTTTTTCTTTGATATTTCTCACTTGATTAGAGCAATGCCAGTATCTTGTTAGGCATATCTGAAGCTTTCAAAACCCTGTTGTATAGAAATATGAAAGTATATGTCACAAGTGATGAATAGCAAAGACCTACATACCTAAATCCGTCAGGAGGTAGGCAACCTTTTCATATACCTAAAAGAGAAAAAAAGAGATGATGTAAGGATAGCAAATAATGTCTGTTGGGATGTCAAATGCAGAATGAAAACTAAAATTAAAAGCCTAAGTCTTCTGTTGTCCTAGAGCATCATGTTAGCTGGACAGAGAAGGGAAATGCCTTAGCTCTGGTTATATAGTTCCCAGTGAAATTTTCATTGAACTAACTTTTGTCTTCTCTTTATCCATAAAAACAGATGCATGCGCACCCACACACATTATGTCTACATATATAAATATAAATCAAGATGGAATAAATCATGAGAAGTGCTCAAACAGCAGCTCGATGCCTCTCCTCTACTCTTAGGAACAAATCTATGTGAACTTAAAGTAGGTGAAAGTCATTACTATAACTCTTTCCTCTGCATGAAAGCGTAAACTGAAGAGGCTATCAGACTTCTACAGAAAACTCCTTTATCTGTTTATTTATTAATTATCTCCAGTCTTTATTTTTAGTGACAGTTTAGCCTGAGGTAATTGCCAGTTCTGAAAATATTTTCTTGGATATTTATTGTTAAAAACAAGTTACGTTCAATCAGTTTCATGTGCTTGTTCAAAACCAAAAACTTACCACGTTGAGCGACATGATGATCATAAAATTGATACAGACTCCGGTGCCAGAGGTTGCAAATTGCCAGTACTTTTTGATGAAATACCACTTGAATGATGCAAACTGCTCCATAGCTACCAGACGATACACCACAACTGCAAACACTGCAGTGAGTACCAGGGAAATCTAGAGAGAAGTGTTAAAGGAGTAATCAGAACAAACTCAACTGTCTGAATTATTTTCCATTGAATCAACAGTAGATTCCTTCAGAGAATTCCTTAAGGAATGCACTCATTATTTACATTAATATTTATATCAGGATAACATTAATGTCCTTTATAATTCTAATATTGTTGCACAGTACCATGAAGAATATTCCTGAGACAGACACCATCAGTCGACTGAGCTTATCAGGGAAAGGCTGGAAAGGTTCGGGTTTTCCTGTGATGGGATTCACTCTTTCTACTTGGGAATATTTAGCTTCAAACTGGGGGCGCAGTTCTTCCTGGAAAGAAATGTGAGATTCCATTTAGGTTGCAATTACCTCACGGACAACCAGATGTACATACAATATAATATTAATAAATTCATATTGACAAAAAGTCTTTCTCAAAAGCCTCCAACTCCAATAAGCAAATAACTTGCTCCTGTGAAATCCTTGGAAATAGCTGCCAAAAGCGGGAAAGAGCCCCTCAAAAAGCAGAAACAGATAAGGCACCATAGTGCAAGCTTTCTCCCTTCTCAAGCACACCTGCATATTGGGAAACTGGATTTAGAAACCTAAACATAACTGAAATAGCAAATATAATCCAAATGTAACTGTTTTGTCTTACCTCTTCATCTTCCCAGTCTATCAGATCCCAGTCATAGGTTAATACTGCTCTCCGTCTTTTCCAAAACTCCAGAAATACTGTAGCTGGGGAAATCATAAGCTATGTTTTAGTTACAGAAGATTTCAATAAAACCAACAATATGAAAATTGGTAATTGTCTTTAGCCATTCTCCAGCTGTTTTCCATAGAAACTGAAAATAGTAAGTAGGATAATCATGGTTAAAACTAGAACACTCTTTTACACTGATTTTCATGCTATTATTTTTGTTGCTGTCCACACAATCTGTACAGAAATAGGCACCTGTCCACATCAGGTGCTGACATCTCTTTTGAATCGTTCATTTTGATTTGGCAAACTACATTATTACTGTTTAAAATCTCTGGAGAAACAAGGATGCATATACACATAGGCACATATAAACGCATATACAACTACATTTATAAGGAAGTACTTGATTCTGACCTTAATTACAGCTCAAATCAGGGCAACCTTACTTTTTTCCCCTTCTCTGCCAGCTTTTTCCCAGTGTAGCTTAGCTACCAAAACACATATTTAAATAATTATTTCTGATCTATATGTGAGCTCATAAGCAGATACTTTGTGTACTCATGTGTTTTTGGTAGGTCCTATGAAATTAGTTACAATCAACGAGCACTGGTAAGTTACTGCAAGTTCCCCAAAACTGGAAAAAGAAATCTCCAGACAAAGAAATCACTAATACTGAACAAGGACTGAGAAAATTTCCTTGATTCTGTCAACTAACTACTTAGAAGAAGAATTTATAACTGAAACTGCATAAGAAAGATTAATGTTCCTAGATATTGCTTTATTACTATAATACATGCAATGCATGTTACTTTAATAATAATAATGATTATAGATAGCATAATAATATCATTTTTATGTCATATATATATCTGCAGGCTGCATTAAAGCATAATAACTAGATGTTAACAGAAGTTCATCCCACATTGACTCATAAGAGATGGATGGCCAGCTGAATGAAAGGCAATGGGAATTCAGGAAGAAACCTGATTATCAGAAATCAAACAATAAACTTGATATCCCACTGACTTAAAACACCTGAGTCAGTGGAAACTGAAACCAAACAAATGAGGAAGTGTCGTTTTTTTCCCAGTATTGTTACTAGAAACCCAAATAAAACCTGAAGAAAAAGATGAGGAATATTGATCAACAGAAGTACAAGGAACTCTTAGGGATGAGAAAGTGTTTTAGCTTGTGTAAATATGAGTTGAAATTCGAGTAACAAAGAAACAAGCTGTGGTCTTGCAAGACTGCTTCTATGGTGCATTTTTATGTCCACAGAGCACTTTCTGCTGCTATGATAAAGAAAATCATCCATGTAGACTAAGCAGCTGAGGTCTAATAGCTACCCTGACCTGCCAGCTAAGGAG
>JAVCKT010028316.1:9574-20597 GCA_032273925.1 Rhynchotus rufescens
GCTCTATTTGAGACACAAAAACATCTACGGAGGCAGGGGCAAGTATGACTATTTCACCTGGAAGTGGCTCCAGGCAGGTAGCGGGTAACACCCTACCGAGGAAGTGAAGGCAGTGGGAATCCCTCTTGCAAAACACCCCGGACTTTGCCTTCACTTTGGCCTTTCTTGCAGTACCTGACAAAGCAGCTGGAGATGCTGCGGCAGATGAACGAGCAGCACGCGAAGGTCTACGAGCAGCTGGACCTGACGGCGCGCGACCTGGAGCTGGCCAACCAGAAGCTCGTGCTCGAGAGCAAGACGTCGCAGCAGAAGATACAGTGGTGCGGGTCCCTCCTGCCCTGGAGCGTGGGCGGGTGACACAGGGCCACCCTTGGGATGAGGACTTCGGAGCTGCCGGGAGGGAGGCACAGCAGCCTCTCCTCCTCAGCACAGGATTTTCCTTAAAGGAAAATATTCATCAGGGAGGGCTGGAGCAGGCAGCCAGGGACAGAGCTGCTGGGGAAACCCTGTCCGGCCTGCGCTGCAACCCCGGTTCGTTGATAACTTCCCGGAACAGGCCCGTGCCCAAGGTCATCCCTGCAAACAACGGGCACGTCCTTGCGATCCGGCGTCTTTTGCAAGCGGCTGCATGGAGAGGGGATTTTAGCACGGGGAGTTTTACCAACTCAATAGCCAGGGTAAAAGTGTGTCTCTGGACAGCCTCTCCTTGTTTATTTGTGCAGGAGAAACAAGGGGGGAATGAATGGGTGCCAGCTTGCCTGAGCCTTTCAGTGCAGTGCACCCCAAGTTAGCACTGATACCCTAGACGTGACAGTTTCACCCAACTGATGCAAGAACAGGTCACAAATTAATATGATCCCCTGTTTCAATTGCAAACCCTGCTCTGGAAACACCCCCGTGCGAGAGGGCCTGTGCACAGAGGGCCTTCGTGGCCCCTGCCGTGAAGAGCAAGGGCTCAGCTCCCTGGCACACACAAGAAACGCGGGTTCCACAGATGGGCTCTCTCCTTACGGAGCGTTCGGAAGAGCCGTGCCTGCCTCCTCCTCACCTCTGCTCTCCTTCTTTCTCTCTCTGCCTCGCTGCAGCTTGACAGAAACCATCGAGGGGCTGCAGAACCAAGTGGAGGAGCTGCAGAAGCAGGTGGAGGAAATGCGGAGCTTGGAGCAGCTGCGCATCCGGAGGGAGAAGAGGGAGCGGCGCCGAACGATCCACACCTTCCCCTGCCTTAAGGAGCTGTGCTCCAGCCCCAGGTACGGAGGAGCAGGGCTCAGCCTCCCCGCTGACACCCGCCCCACTCCTGGGGCCCACGGAGACCCACACGCTCCCCTGGATCCCCAGGCCCAGGCTCTGCATCGGGCCTGGGGATCTGCTAAAACGTGACGATGGAGACGATGCTTCTGTGCATCCGGCGAGGCAGAGCCTTCCCACGGCACGTGGTCGCTCCTACTGAAAACCCCGGCGCCACGTTAATCCGTTGACCTCACGAGGGCATTTCTTGCTCAGCTCTATCTGTAATTGAACCTTCTCTAAATAGAGAAGCAATCAATAAACTTCTTTACCGACCGCATCCGCTGCCAGAGGATGCGAACAACCCACATTGTCGCTGCAGCGGCAGCGGGGATGCTCTAAGGGCACAATCGAACCCCCAGCAAAATCCACTTAATGTCCGTGCGGTTCTTGTCCCCACCACCCCCCAGGACTGCTCTGCCCTGGGCTGCAGTTTGGCTTCCAGTAGTTGCTTTGAAGGTCACTGGGCCTTCTGGTAACTTGGAAATCTGTTCAATAACCCATCACCAATCGTGTCTCCCAAGGGAAGCACTGGTGCCTTTACTTTTTTCCCCTTCCCCTAAATTTGTTCTAAAAGATAGGATGCTGCAGCCACTTTGTCGAGGAAAAGCCAAAACAGCTTTTTTTGGGAAACATTATTTTACATCTCTAATTTGGTTCCGCTGAGGCGAGCATTGAAGAAGGGGTAACACTGTCAAAAGTCTCTTTCCACCTCCATCTTCTGTTTCGTAAATCTTCTCCCACTCATCCTGGAGCATTTCCCAGACACAGAAAAGCAGAGCCAGCACTTCTAGTTTTGGATCATTTTCATGTTGTTGTTATTTCTTTTTTTCTTTCATTTATTTGTTCTAAGTCTAGAGGCAGCAGTGAGAAGGAGAAATCTCTTGCTCTGTGATCTCAGATTCTCACTTGACTCTTTCTTCTCTGGGCATCCATGGAGCTACTTACATGACCATAAGCCACAATCTGAGGAACTCACAGCCTGTCATTCAGTTAATCCCTCTCAAGAGTCTTTTTTCTCCCCTCTTTCAGGTACGAGGACGCATTCCAGGTCCATAGCTCTTCCACGGAGTTCAACCAGAAGCCTCTGGAGCGGGAGAACGAGCGTCTGCAGGCCATGGTGAACTCCCTGAGGTCCCAAGTGAACCAGGAGAAGCAGCGGAAGGAGAGGGTGGAGCGAGAATACACGTCGGTCATCCAGGAGTACTCAGACCTCGAGCAGCGGGTGTGCGAGATGGAGAACTGCAAGCTGCGCATCAAGGAGCTGGAAGCGGAGCTCCTCGAGCTGCAGCAGATGAAGCAAGTCAAGAAGTATCTGCTCAGCAGAGAAGACAACTTGTCGGAGGCCCTCCTGGAGCCGCTGAATAACGCCCCAGAGGCGGACTACATCGACCTCTCCGAGGAAGAGGGAGGGAAAAGCCACGGGCCGTCCATGACGCCCTCCCCGAACCACCCGGTGCGCAAGAGCTGCAGCGACACGGCCCTCAACGCCATCGTCACCAAGGATGCCGTGAGCCGGCACGAGGGCAACTACACGCTGCACGCCAACAACGTGCGCAAGCGGGGCATGTCCATCCTGAGGGAGGTGGACGAGCAGTACCACGCGCTGCTCGAGAAGTACGAAGAGCTCCTGAGCAAGTGCCGGCAGCACAAGGACAGCGTGCGCCACGCGGGCGTCCAGACTTCCCGCCCCATCTCTCGTGACAGCTCCTTCAGGGACTTCCGGGGAGAGGGACACGAGCTGGAAGAGCGGAAAACCATGGAGAAGACCATCACCAAGCACGTGGAAGCCGTGGACAAGCGGCTGGAGCAAAGCCAGCCCGAGTACAAAGCTCTGTTTAAGGAGATCTTCTCCCGCATCCAGAAAACAAAAGCGGACATCAATTCAACAAAGGTGAAAAACAAGAGCAGCAAATGAGTCCTGGCTCTGCAGGTCCTACCTGCAATCTCATCAGCCAAGTCTTCTCTTTAGCCCCAGGAAACGTTCTGTGGCCCCACTGCTTTGAAGGTTCACGAGATCTCATGTTATATTCTTGTATGGGAAGGAGACTCTTAAAGCAAGAAAATGTCACGGAGACTCAAGTCACTTTTTTAAGCTAGGGCTCTGGGCAACTTGTTGGAAAAAAAATTGTACATGGTAGTTAGAGGATTTGAGAAACTGAACGATGAATCTCTGCATGAGTTGCTGCCGCAGCCAGAAATCACAACAGCAACAAAACCCACATCTCAAAAAAGAAAACCGATCATTTCCTCCCTCCTTTTCAGCTTGTCTTACAGCCTCTCTGATTATCTGCAAGCAAAAGCCTGGATGTCCTCCAGTGTTCTGCGCCAGCTGGAGTGCAGTGCTACAAAATAAAACTGAAAAAGCCATCGGAACTTCAGGGGCCGTTTGGGAGCATCAGCCCAACCCCTCCCCTTTGGCTTTACGGCTAAGAACCTGTGCTTAAACCCGAGAGACCTTCACCTAACCTTCCCCTTCCCTAAAGGGCAGTGCGTTCTTGCTATCTAAGCCATTCTCTTAGCAGTCAGGTTTTTCAGCTCTTTACAATGCAAGCGCATCGCAACTGGACAAACTTGAAGAGAAACATAGAACCGGTTGTCCTGTCTCCATCGGCATCGCCCGGTACTTCAGCCCATCCTCTCCAGGCTTTGCAGGCGAACGGGATCCCCTTGCTTGAAATCCACCCCGGTCCCTGGGCGCAGGTCACTCGCTGTGCCCAGGAGGAACCCGACGACCAGGGCTTTCCTATAAGCCAGGCAACAAGTGCTATTACAGCATCGGAGGCATCAGCCCTCCGTGCCGTTCAAGAGGCTGCCGTGGCCCCATCGCCACGAGCTCCTTGCGTGCAACCTGCACGGGCTTCCAAAACCTGCCCACTAAACTCTCCCACAGGAGGAGAACAGCAGATCCCAACCTGCCCCACACTTCTGCTCTGAATGCCCTTCCCAGAGGAGACGACGGATTTCAGTTTCTGCTGAAAAATAATCGGCCTCGGCCGAGTTTCTGTCTCCCCGGGTTGCACCTCTCATGCTCCGGTTCCCTTTCCAGCGCTGAGATCTCCTCGCTGCTGCAGACACACACACAGCCAGACGGCCACCGCAGTCTCAGGAATCACCAGTTTCCATTTTTCGTAGTCTACGTGTTGACCGTGCTAGGTCAGGCGTGCGTTTTAGGCAGAGAAGCAGCATTTCATTACAGCTTAGGCACCATCCAGAGCGCTGAGCCACAGAAATTATTAATACGAATGAAAACAAAAGCAATTCTGTATAAGCTACCTATTCTGTACCTGCCTGGAGAAACTTTAGGCCAGATTTGGATTCTCTATTCACCCATTTACATCCTCCCAAAATCTCAAGATTAGGGATTTTTATTATATTGACTAAAATAAATCTCATTTTGCAGGGGAAGGCCATAAAAATGTAATTACAGTCCAAATCTAGGGCCAGAACACTTTGAGGAGCTACCTTTCTTTCACTCCCAGTGACATTACTATTGCAAATATGCCCCTCTCAGCCCTTTCTTTGCTCAGATGCTCCCCCGAGGCTGGCACGAGGTGATGCCCACCTCACACTGCAGCCTCCCACTTCAGTTTCCCCCTAAATTCCCATTCTGGAATTACCCTCCTCAAGCCACCCACCACCAAACGCTCCTCTCTTCCATGCTCTGCATTTTCAGGTGCCCCATGGCCCCCAGATTCCCGAATCATTAGGAGCCACGTGCACTATTGTGGCGACCAGCTCTGTAACAGTATGGAGAACCTTCATGCCTTATTTATTTATAATGGAAAGCAGTTGTATAAAAAAAATAAAATAAAATAAAAATGAACAACAGCAACAAAAGCGGCGTCAAGCTGATTTTCTCTGAGCATTTACCACGGCAGCTGCTGTCAACACCCTGCACTTATGGAGCAATGTGATTTTAAGTCATCCAATGTTTGCTCTGCAGTCACCGTTGCATAGGATCTCCTTCACTTTCTGCTCTAAATATTAGCATGTGAATCAACATCACAGCTAAGCGCAGATTTTAAATATAGGTTAGATTTTAAATGTATTTTAAAATGCTTTATCCTTTTTGTAAATAGAAACACCATTTCTCACAAAGCTGAGGCTTTTTTCTTACAGCTCCTTTTACTTCTGGGTACAGCAGGAGAGTTATGTCTTTGATTTTCATGTATGATTTGGGTCAAGAAAATGCTTCAGGCTCCTTTGTGGAAAGAACAGAGAATATAGCAAGCTATATTGCTACAATATTTATATAACATTCATTTTATATATTTGGACTACTAATATTTGCCACATGAAAAAAAAAAGAAGTTCTTTTGTCAGCTCTGAAGTCTCTATCAAACTGCACAATTTCTAAGCTGGCAATTCAAATGCTATTTTTGTTTTGGCTTTTCTTGAAAGCCGTACATCAGAAAATGACTGATGGAAGTAACAGCGTTTGGCTTAACAAAAGGACAGCTGCAAGATATCAGCAGTTTGTTCAGCAAAATGCTGAGGGCATTTTTCCTGCTTCTGAAAATATTAGTGGGCCTATATAAATATGGTCCCGATGACTGTGTGATTCATAGTCCCTTGATTTTTCTTAAGGGAAGATTTCAGTGACTAAAGCAGGAGAAAATAAGCATCTTCTGCCCTTTTAGCCCACCTTCCATCTGATTTTTCCAATGTGCTTTGAAAATACTACGTAAAACAGCACAACCCCACACAGAGGTAAAAAGGGGGCATTAAGCAATAACTCTGCTTACCACCCAAACTGGTCTAATAGAAAGCAACATGGGTTTAACAGCACACACTAATGCTTCCAGGCAGGAAGAGAACATCGTTGTAGCACATTGAAATGGATGGGGGAAAAATACTCCAGGAAACAGTGCCTGATTCCAAGAATTTGATAATAACAAATATCTCCAGATGACACCACTGGGATTGATATGGGGTGCAACTTGTCAAGAATTCAGCTTCTTGCTCAATTTGGAATTTGGGGATATTTACCCGTGTGCTTTTCCACCAGCTCCAACGTGGCACCTTCCTTCAATACCCACACTTGATAAATGCCCCTGCAGAAAAACACCCATGATTAGGAATAGGTTGGACCGCTCGAACGATGAGCTCCTTCCTGGCTCTTGCCCTCACTCAAAGGGCGACCATGGGCACATCAGCCTTTGTACCAGGTTTTAGGGACGTCTTGCTAGTCCTTTGCTCACCAGGGACTAACATCACCAAGTGGAGGGGGTTCGATTTCTAAGCCAGCATCAATATTGGGACAGCTCATACCTCAGATCAAAAAGCGTGGCTCTCTTTTGGCCACACTGGAGCAAGTTCTTGCCGTGCTGAGCCCTGCCTTCCCAGGGAAGGCTCCGCTTTCAGTGGGGTCCAAGCAGCAACCATTTCTCTTCATACAAACACTCCTTTGCAGCCTATACAGGCAATAAATCAGCCAGGCACGTCCTTTCGCAGGGGCCTGACTTTGATTCTGGTCCCTCCAAGCTCCTCCGCCAGCCTCGTGGCAGCTGCAACACGCCGCCCCTCTTGGCAAAGGGCACAAGGGCAAACCTGACGCGTTGGGCGGCACTTGGCAAAAGGAGGCATCTCGCTTTGGACCCCGCGGCCATCCCTCTGGCCACGGATCACAGCCACTTCCCCGCTCGCCAGTGGAAATTAAGGTCAGCAGATGGCCCGACGTGCCGCTGAGGATCGCGGCGTCTCTCCCGAAGCGCTGAGGCTCTGCTGCCATCGCCGGCGGAACGCAAAGCAGACGCAGCCCGGGACGGTCTCTTCCTAAAGGCCGGGGTGCAAAACCAGAGACTAGACTGGAGCAAAGACCCCCGCACCGAGTGCCCAGGCAGGATCCTGCCTCCTGTCCCGTCCAAACCTCCCCTTTGGCCTCCACCAGCTTTAAATGAGAGCTCGTCAGCCCTTGTCGGTCTCAGAGTTAACGAGGCCCCGCTCGCTGCCTTCCCTAGGGATGGAAATATCCATCCCCACTCGGCGCTTAGGAGAGACAAAGAAGCCTGTGTCCTTATGAACAAGGGAGTCGCTCCGGGCTCTGGCGGGCAGAACGGGGACGTGGAGGCCATGGAGGCTGGAGGCGGGGAGCCCATGGAGGCTGCGCCACGTGAGCAGGCGGGTGCAGCCGACCTCGGGGCAGAAACGCAGCAGGGCAGACAGCCCCCAATCAACACGTGGCCCCCCAAGGAACCCTAGAAGGGTAGGCACAAGCTTAACGAGCTAATCAATATTAGGCTTTCCACCAAAGGGGGGCATGAAATCACTTTAATTAGAATTATTAAATTAGATGTGACGCATGACCAGGGGAGAGGGCACATATCAAGGAGCAATATATGTCTGGCAGGCCTGGAAGTCCGTAACTTCCGAGCACTGGGCAAATGGGGAAAGTAGGGAAATTAGGATAAATTCCCTCAGTAGGGAAATTAGGATAAAAGGAGGCTGTGCCCTGCATTAAATTGAAAAACCCAACAGGGGAATGCCTTGAGGGACTGCCCCTTTATTAAAATGGACTCCTCTGTCTCCTTCGTGGACACTGGGTTCGTGACACGAGATTTTCCAGGCGGGCCCGGACCGGGATGCTGCGTGAGGGCGCGGGCCGGCCCCGGAACGCCGCGCGCGCCGCCCCTGTTGCGGCGGGGACGGCACGGCGGCGGTGCACGCCGGGAGCCAAGATGGCAGCGCGCATGGTGCGCGGGCTGCGCCGGCCGCTCGCCGCGGCCTTCTCGCAGCGCGCCGCGGCCGCCGCCGAGTTCCGCAGCGCCTACAGCCTGGACAAGCTGTACCCGCCGCAGCGGGACCGGGACCGCGACCAGGGCGAGGGCGGCGGCACCGGCGGCGCGACCGTGAGCGGCGGCGGGAGAGGAGTGGAGTGGGGGGAGGAGGGGGCGGGGCTAGTAGGGGGCGGGGTCATGGTTGGAGGGCGGGGCAGGCGCGGCGCTGCCTAATTGGCGCTCAGCGGAGGGGGCGGAGCTTTGGGGAAGGGCGGGGTGGGCGGGCGCGGCAGAGTGGGAGCTCGCCGCGATGGGCGGGGCTTATCTTGAGGGTGGGCGTGACGATGGGCGGGGCTTAATACAAGGGGGCGTGGCCCTACGAGTGGGCGGTGCTTGGAGGGAGCAGTTGGTGGCTCAGGGCGGGGCTTAGCTCGGAGAGGTCCAGGCGAGGGGCGGGGTCTGCGAGTATGGGCGGGGTCTGCGGGTATGGGCGGGGCTTCTCCCAAGGGGGCGGGGCTTCTCGCAGGGGGCGGGGCACGGAGGCCTCCCGCCGCCGCGGCCTCATCCCGCCCGCCCTCCCGCAGGAGCAGCGCGACCCGGCGGCGCTCGACGTCCCCGTGGGTGAGTGTCGCCCAGTGCCACCGCGGGGCCTGATGATGAGGGGGAGAAGGGCATCCGTAAAGGAAACCGGGGAAAAAAAATTAAAAACCAGTCAGGTTCAGGCAAAAAGTCCTTTCAGACTCGCAGCCAGCGTTTTGCATCGCCCCTTTTTTCAGATCGACTGACCATATCCTACTGCCGGAGCAGCGGCCCCGGGGGCCAGAACGTCAACAAAGGTATGAGGGACCTGCCCTGACTCCCACGGGGAATTCCCATGGGTTTTCCAAGTGTAAAAGGTGTTCCCCGTGTATTTTGATTTTTTTTTTTAAAGCTTAAAATTAAAAGGCACTTTTGTTCCTGTTTCTTGTTAATGTTTCATCATTATTTTTATCTTTTTTTCCTCCCTGCCCAGTAAATACGAAGGCAGAAGTTAGGTTCCATCTAGCATCAGCAGACTGGATTCCAGAAGACGTGAGAGAAAAAATGGCATTGATGGTAACTACCCTCTCTCTGCCAGCCACTTTTAAATTTCACACTTTTAGCCAAAATGTGACGAGCATAATTAGGTGTCAGTGGTCACCTCACATTCTTCCTTTTTTTAGCACAGAAAAAAGATAAACCGAGCTGGTGAGCTGATTGTGAACTCTGAAGAGAGTCGTTACCAAATGAGGAATTTGGCGATATGTTTGGAAAAGATCAGAGGTTTGGTGACAGAAGCCACTGAGAGACCCAAGGTGGTGTCTAAGGAGACTTCCCAGCAGCTCATAGAAAGGTACCTGTAACTGCGACAGCCTCTGGTTTCAGAGGGCTCCAGATTGTCACACGATTTAGTTAGCAGCCTCCCTAAACAATCACCTTCCTCGGCAGGGGAAAAGGCTTACGGACATTTTAGAAGTAGCTCTATAATGTGGCAACAGTCCCCTTATATAGGGTTATAACAGTGCAGCATGGACAAAAAACATTCGTTCCAGCAGGAAGCATTTTAACATGATCTGCTAGTAGCTATTCAGGCCACTTCCCCCCTTCAAAGAAAACAAAGCAAAAGCCACACACAAACACACACAAACCCATGGTCTATTGAATCTTATCCATCT
The DNA here is from genome assembly GCA_032273925.1 of Rhynchotus rufescens. Taxonomy (NCBI): domain Eukaryota; kingdom Metazoa; phylum Chordata; class Aves; order Tinamiformes; family Tinamidae; genus Rhynchotus; species Rhynchotus rufescens. Next base: position 19,275 of record JAVCKT010028316.1, read on the forward strand.
TGCACAGAGCCTTCCCTGAAGCTCTTATTAAAAAAAATGCAAAAGCTGCCTGGGTGAGGATGTCGTTCCATTTGTGACTGAGGGAGGCAGAATTAAGATTTGTTTACATCCACCTGACTGTGCAGCTCTATATTAGCTGTTTTCCTAGATAACTTCCTAAAAGCATGGACTGCATTAGTCTGCCTGCGGGCATTTTTTCAGTCCATTGCATTTGTATTATAGCTGTCTTCACAAACAGTTGGACACTTCAAGGTTTTCTATGCCCACTAAATAATGTTTTCGTTTTGTTGTAGGGTGGAAAGAATGAACCGTGAACGACTACGACAGAAGAGGATACACTCCAGCATAAAACAGAGCAGGAAAGCAGACTTTGACTGAGAACTGCAGAGACAGAAGTCCTTGGCATACCATCTTTTGCAAGATACAATGTTGGCAACAACACGATACCCAACTCTTGAGTTGCACTAAATAAAGCTGGTCTAAAAATGTAAATTAAAAATATTCACCATCTCTTTTTGAACCTAATGAGACACCAACAGTCTGTTCAGTAGTTGTTTTGCAGAAAAATTATTGCTTATGTTTAAGAGAAAACAAATATTCAAATTTGTCAGCTTCTGTCCCTCCTCTAACTTGTTCTTTCTTAGCACAGCACCCTCTGCTGCTGAACAAACAGGAGGCATTAGATTCACAGGAAAGAGTATGAACAGTCCGGCCACATACCTAAGCAGCAAATTTACTGTCTGCTCCTTCAAGCCGTTTTCATACTTCTTAGTAAGTCAACTTTTCCTAGTGAAAGTTTTCCTATTTAAAATCTTACCTATTTAAATGGAACAAAGTCGTGGTGTGCAGTGTCCTGTGGATGCTAGACGAGAGTTTACCGTATCAGGGCATTTCCACGGGAAAGGCTCACACCGAGTTTCTGAAATTTGATGCTTTTTCCATTTGTTGGAGTGCCCCAGTGGCCTAATGGATAAGGCACTGGCCTTCTAAGCCAGGGAGTGTGGGTTCGAGTCCCACCTGGGGTGAAGCTACCAGCCTAATTAGGGCTATCAGCCTAATTGGGCTGAATCCCCTTTCTCGAGGTAATCAGGGATGCAGGTGCATCCTCCCCTTTGGAAGCAGGGGGTTAAGCTTTTCACAAGTCAGGAGTTAATTGTACAAGAAGAATGGGCTCAATCCCACTTCCCCCCCTGAGATGGGAGCAATGTGCAGCCAAGCGCATCACTCCTGATGCCTCCTCATCTCCCTCTGGAAAAAAAAAACAAAAAAACAAAAAAACCTGTCTTCCAGCCAGGAAAAGACACCAGAATTATATTAAAAAAA
>JAVCKT010028317.1:5911-21607 GCA_032273925.1 Rhynchotus rufescens
GCCCGCTGCAGACACCTGCCGGGCCCGGCCCGACCCGGCCCGGCCCGGCGCGGGAGGGACGCGGCGCTGCCCGCTACCGGGGGCGGCAGCGGGCGGCCACCTCGGGACGGGACGGGCTGCCTGACGTCTCCGCGCACCGCACGGCCCCGGTCCCGCCGTCCCCGTGTCGCCAGGCATGGAAACCTCCCCACCGCCGTTTGAAACGACTTTTATCCCAATTACGTTGCTTCCCTAGGGATCGCCTTTTTTGTTTTTTGTTTTTTGTTTTTTTTTTTTCCCCACACGGAGGACATGTCATCTTCACCCCGCGAGAAACCTGAGCACCCCCTGCAGATGTGCACTCTGCTCATTAGCTCGCCCAACTCCTTGCCACCTAGCTCTGCCAGCCTCGGACACCCTGGCCTAGCTTTGCCAAGACTCATCTAAAGCCCAGTTTTGTGAGAAGGCTATCATGACAAATATCTGGTTTTGTTTGGTTGATTTGGTTTTGTTTTCCAGTATTGAACTGTGTTTGTATGAATTTTCTTGCTCTCTCTGGCACTGCTTTTGCTTTGCAGTTCTTGTGGGGAGGTATGATTTGGAAACCTCATTGGAGGTATGATTTCCTCAAAAAGTATTGACCAGAAGGTGTATTTTTTTCTGGTGGTCAGTCCTAGACTATTCTGTGTGTTGAGAAATGCTTGTTTCAAAGGTAGGAGCTTGATTTATTAGATTTGAGGTGCTGGGTACTGGTGGCTGTGTGTGGCATCCAGTGATTTGCACTTTGGTGGGGAAGAGCAGCTCAAGAAGACTGCAGGTCGCCACAGAAAGGAAATCTTAATAGCTTTGGATACTGAAAGGGAGGCTGCCCTTTATTAGTGCCCACTGGACCTGGGAAGCAGAGCTTGACCCCACGTGTTGAGCTCAGCAAGAGCCAAATTGCAGGAGCAGGTAAAGGTCATCCCGTGTCTGAGGCAACGCAGGGTAGGAAATGTCAGTGCCAAGGACCCCCTCCTGCTTGCTTTTATTTGGCATCCCTTTCACACAAAGCACATCCAGGCTTCACAAAGCCACCCTGCTGCACGGCACAGCCCTGCGACTGTGCACGTGCGGAGAGGAGCAAAACTCCTCTTCCTCCTTCCTCTGGAGAAGAATCTGTCATAAATCACAGCCTGCTGCTCGTGGGATGAGATGCTCTGGAGTCTAGGCTGCTGCGGGAAGAGAGCACGGCCAACACGTGTACACTGCCCTCTTCCCGCTCACGCAGCACAAACCCCACAGCCTTTCTCTGGGCGCCTTTGCTTCGTGATTCAGCATCTGCCATTGCTACACGTTTGTGTTCAAGAGGTTAAGAACTAGGGCTGAAACTCATCCTTGTGCGGAGGCCCTGCACGAGGCTCATTCCCCACTTGCACCCGCAGGCCTGCGTACCGCTTGCAGCCCATAGGGCTTAAGTGCAACATTAAGTGGACCCTGAGCCTCGTGCTGGCGGCCTGCCTGGCGCGGGGTTTCAGCTCGGAGGCCAGGCCTGCGGCTCTGAATCACGCGGAATCCTGCTGGAGTCAGCAGCTTTCGTCCTGCTCCCGCTGCAGCCAGCGGGCCAGTTCGCACGAGAGTGGCAGGGTCAGGCTCTGTGTTTGCGTGTGCTGCAGAAAGTGGAACAATTAAGATTAAACCAATTAAATTTTAACAGGTCTGGAAAGCGTTTTATTACATAATAAACACCAGGGATTAGCCATGTCAGGGGTTGTTGTGTATATATACATACATCTATATACATCTATATACTGCACGAAGCAGTTCCTGGCTGCCCATGGCACTTGGTCCTCCTTGCTCAGGACCTCCTGCTCCTGCCATAGGGCCAGTCTGCTGGGGGTGCAGCTGCAACGCTGCAGGGAAACATCCCAGAGACAGTGTGTTTCCAAGCCCCAGTGAAGGCTTTTCCAGAAGATATTTTGCAGAGCGCTTGGAGGCTATTTCTACACATGTCCTTTAGAGGCCCGGAAACCCTCGCACTTCAGGACATGCATGCTTTGAAGAGCAAGCAGCCAGGCTGGGTCTGTGCGAGCTGGTGACATGTCTCGTCTTGGACACAGAGCTGATAAGTTCCCCTTGTTTCGGGCATCTGCCTGGCAGCCAGTCCCCACTTATCCGCCTGCTTAATCAAGATTGCCCTGGCTGCGAGCAGGGCTCGTTCCCACATGGATGAGGTTATCCTTGTGAAGAGCCAGCCTTAGGAGCTGGTAAATATGCACCCAAAATGGCATATAAACCTAAAGTTTCAGGCTTTTTTTCTAGATAACCAGATTTATTGCTTTTGGGTGTTTCCAGGAGCACAAGTGGTGCATGGTGCGAGGCAGTCACCCCTCTGCAATGGTGCTTGCTCCGATTTACCTGCGGATCCCAAGGAGCAAGTCCCCTGCTGGGGCAGGTGAGCCCAAACACGGCGGCTGGTGTTTCTCTGAAAAGAGCCCTGGTGGTCTGGACTGGTGGGCCCTGGTGGTCTGGTCTTCCAGCAGTCTGGAAAGGGACTGGCTGCTGCGGGTGGGATTATGGAGAGCTCATGGGCAGAGATGGGAAGTGTCTCCCTGTCCAGCTCTTGCGGCTGGCAAAGTTCACTGGGAACATGAGCTCAGACTGTGCATTTTTGGTAAATACCCAGTCTCCGTTTTTTGTTTAACACAGCTTTCTCTCCACATTTCGACATTGCTGCTCATGCTGCTTTCTCCTCCTCACTGACGGCCGTGGTATAAATAGAGCAGCCTCCAAGTCCCGCATGCAGCCAGGCAGGTGGGAGGGAGGTTTGGACGTTGCTCTCGGTAGTTTATCTGCGAGCTCGCCTAACGAACGCTGCCTGTAATTACCCAGCAGCAGTTGTTAGTGTGTCCCGGTGAATCAGAGCTTTCTAACAACAACTCCAGCTAGAAACATAAACTGTTTTTCTCTCTTGGAGTGGAGGCTCGAGAGAGGATTCCTAATTGTTCTCGTCCCTTCTGGGGCCGCGCGGGGATTATCCCGCACCGGCGTCTCTCCAGGCAGCTTGCAGTGTATCAGCAGGCTCTCTGCCAGACCCAAGGGAAGGGGAACTTGGTTTTCCACATCTTAATCCTCCCGCCACTCTTCTGAGGCTGCTAAGGAAGAGCGCGGATCAGGATGGATTTGCCCTCCTGGGGCTTTGCCTTGGGTTTGTCTCTCCTGGATGGCCCTGCCGTAGAGGAACCAGGACCTGCCTCCCGCTGTTGTTCCCTTCCAGGCTTCTCTGGAGGGTGCTGGGGGACTCCAAGGGGAGCACAGGCCGGCAAAGGCGGCCGCTCGCCCGCCCGCCGTGTGCTGCCGCCCACCCTGGGGTGCAGGCCCGCCTGGGAGAGCCGGAGCCGTGTCCTTGTGCCGACCTTCGCCTGACCTTCCAGGAAGGTCCGCGAGGGCCCGGGGAAGGCGCTCGCATTGTGCAGCCCCAGGGTTTCCAGGGAATTAGTCAGCGGGCTGGAATTGTGCTCTGCGCCTGTGACCCCCCCGCCGCCAGCGCCGCCGCTCCCATCGCCGGAGCCGGACCGGTCCAAGAGATATGTTGCCAGGGTGACAGCGAGGTGTGATGGATGGACAGAGAGTGGCTGCGGAGTGGCAGGGCCGCTGGTCACTAACCCAGCGCTGTGTTTATAAGAAGGAAGAGGCTGTTTCCTGGAGGGAACATAATGCAGCGCTAAAAAAGGCAGGGGAAATACATCATGCGGGGAGCGCGCGGCCCCGGCCGCGCCGGGAGGGAGGGCGGCCGCGGAGCCCGCGCCGAGGCAGCCTCCAGGTCAAGGTGCCTTTGACAGGGCCCTTGTTTATAGGCCATTCGCGTGAGAGCTCGCTGCCCGGGCCCGACAGCGGCCCGAGGCCCGGCCGGCGCTCGGGAGGCTCTCACCTCCGCTGCCGCTTCCCAGCCCTTCGGCTCGGGAGCCGCTGATTTATTTGGCAAATAAATAACCGCCGCTGACTATTGTTCAGAGTGACAGTCGCTCCGGGCCCGAGCGGGTCCGTGTCCTGCCGGGAGGTGTCGGCTTCACACGTAGGCGTGCGGGATAAACCTCCGGCTCCCGGGCGCGCTCCCACCTGGAGCGGAGCTGCCGACATCCACCTCGCGGCCCGGTATCCCGCCCCGCCGCCGCCGGCCTCCCTCACCCAGCTCATCCGAGAGCCGCAGGAAGCCCCGGATACTTCCCAGCAAAGCGATTCCAGCACAAAATTCAAGAAGGGACCGTTGCAAATGAAAAAAAGACATCTCCTACCCTCAGTTTTGCCGTGCAATACACTATTTTTTCCATGCAGTCGCAGATTGTTTCTATTTAACTTGAGCAAACATAAATATTCTGATTTTTTTTTCTCCTTTCTTCTTTTTTATTCCTATTGCCCTACAATCACTAAGTGATACTGTGCTTAGGCATTCCTTTTTTATTTTTTTCCCCTAAATTTGCAAACCTCTGAAATGCGACAGACGGCGTAGGAAGAAAAGATGAGAAAATAGGGAAGGAAATCCACTGCAAACGTCAGGCATTCTTCAAGGCGCTTCTAGGCAGGGGAGAAAAAGAAGACAATGAGAACACAAAAACATGTTGTTTCCAAAATTTGAGCAGCTTTCTGGTTCATGAAAACTGAAATAAAAATCAAAACCTCTTTTAAAAAATGTTTCAAAGTGTCCTATTGTAAAACTAAATTAAAAATGTCTGTTTTCCATACAGTAGCTTTCAATCGAATTTGTTTTGGACAAGAAAATTCTCCGTAATTTTTGTAACCCATATTTCACATTGTTAATAATAATAATATATTATTATTATTATTATTAATTATTATTATTGTACTTTATAGTAATAGTAACAAAAATCCTTAATTTCCTCTTTTGCATCAAATATCTGCATTTGGGTACTCTCCTCATTGCCGTGGGACTAGTTTTTTTTCTTTCAAGGAGAGGTTCATTTTTGGCCAATGTTTTTGATTTTCCTTTTTTTTTTTTCTTCAGAGGAATATTTGTCTTTGGTGTTTTTCGTACTTCCCCATTTCTAATTCATGCAAATAGTGGCTCGCGCACAAATTCCTTAATGAGTTTAACATTAATCAGTTAATAGTCCTTTTTTTTTGCTGCACAGCATGATCGCTATCTGAAAACCACTTTCTTAAGTATTTGACGGGTATTTGTATATTTAGTATTTGCATAGTTCTAAGTGACTTTTAATATGTGGTTCTTTTACTCCGTTGAAGTTCAAATTGGCCTACTCGCACACGCTTACATTTGAATTTTCTTTTAGTTCAGATTTTATCCAATATGCTCGATGACTTAAAAAAAAAAAAGAAAGAAAGGAAGAACTTGTATTTCATTTGCTTAGTTTGTCTGGCATTTCCACTCTAAGTGCCGGAGCAGGGGAGAGCCGCTCATCTGGACGGGAGCTCCCGCGTGGGCAGTCCCTAGGAGCGGCTGCGGGAATTGCTGCGGCCTCGGCAAGCCGCCGTGCACGGCTCGCACAAGCCGCCCGAATCCCGGCCCGTGGCGGGCGCTGCTCGGGCTGCACCGCCGCCGCGCTCACACTCCACGCAGCCGCCGTGTTTTGCTCTGCTGTTTATTAACGCATTTATTATCATTCCCTTATTACACGGCCTCCGCTGCAGCTTCTGCATTTGCATTAGCCCCTTCCTGCGTCTCCCTCTACCTGCCTCGTTATTCCCCTCTTGTTTTAGCCTGGAAGGAGGGTTTTAAGCTCAGCCGCCTTGGGCACGCTCATCCATTCCGAGGGCTGGGATATTTGCTCCATCTCCGCACGAGCATGACAGTGACGGAGCCGGGATGACTCTGCTCACCCACGTCTGCAGCGCACCCAGCTGAGAGGCCCCTTATGTTCTTGGGTCAATCCTGGGCCCTGGCCGGTTGGCTTTGCCTGGACAGAGGGATGCATGGAGCATCACGTAGCTGCTGGGCCTGGTGGGACCACTTGCTTTGCAGCTTTGGGGGGCTCTTGTGCCTGGTTTGCACGGGGAGCACTGAGCTCAGCGTCCACCAGCCTTGGTGGCCGAGTCCGACCGTCCACCCGGCGCAGCCCCGGGTCTTTTCCCCCACCAGGAGCCTCCTCCGCTGCGAGAGGGAAGCGGGTGCCCGCGCTGCGTGCGGGGACCCGGTCACAACCCCAGCGCAGGGGAGGAGGTCGGGCCCGGCCTCCCACCCTTTCCTTCTGGGGGGCCACGCGGCGCGGAGTCTGTCCCGCGCTGGCGCTTTCCGGCTCTCTGTGAGAACGTTCGGTCTGTGGCTCCTTCATTGACTTTGAAGAATGTCCCTTTATTCACAATGTTATTTCCTTTAATCACTGTGGGGTTGCAGGAAGTCTTCTTGGAAAATTATTTCAGATTGGCTGGAATCACCGTACTGCTGCAGGGATGGAAAACTCACTTGAACTTGTTTTTATTTTACCTTAAAAAGTCACTGTCCCCAGAAAGCTCAGATGATTTTGGATAAACATGTGAGTTCCGAGAGTTTTGTTGTTGTTGAACTGTTTTCTTCTCCATTTTCTTTCTGCAAAATGAACCTCAGCATCTTTCCAAGTTCCTGAGATTTGCTCAAGACCAGGGGTGCAGAGTTGAAGAGGGAAAAAAAAAAAGGGACATTTGCATAAACAGATTTGAAGACAGGCAAATACATCATTCAGGATCACCACATGTGAGTAGAGATAATGACGCGATGAGACGTCTTGAACTGTCTGTTAGGAGCTAAAACAACCAAATTTTCGTCTACTTGAGGATAGCTCTGTTTGCCAATATAGGAGAAAAAACAAAGGAGATATGTAATATCTTTAGTTTTGCAGAACTTTAGTCGTGCTTCCATGTGAAACCTGTATGAATAAGGGGGAGGAATATGGCCTAAATGCCTTGGTGGCCAGTTGGGAGCACAGTTCACTGGGAAATAGTGTGCAAGCTGGGCCTAAGCATCACACAACATCTCCTCTGGATCAATGCTTCATCAATGTTTTTTACCAGTTGCATCAGGTTCTACCAGCCTAATAGAGCCTGTAAGAGTAGAATTTAGATTTTGTTGGCAATTTGGAAGAATCTGAAATAAAACTGAACGAAAGAACAGGTATAAGGCCTTCCAAAATGGTTGAGAAAAATCAACCGTGCAAGTGCTCTCTGGGAATGAGCAAGAATGGTCTATGGAAAAGTAGCTGGAGGTGATAGTGGGTCCCAAAGGGAACAGGAGCCGGCAGTACAGTGCTGAGAGGAGCAAAATCAGACTGGGACATACAAATAAGGTGTCTGCAAGACACCTGATGCAATCCTGATGCACTTACAAAGAGCTGTCTAGAGTGCCGAGTCCCACTTTGGACACAGTATTTCATGTCGTGGATCTTGGAGAAAGCCTGAGGAAAAACAACTAGAGTGATCAGAAATTCAGAAAACATGACATACTGGAGAAGGCTGAAGGACCAGGGTTGCTTAGTGTCAAGAAGAGAAGACTGCAGGGAAATAAGATAAAAGTCTTCAAATACGTAAAGTGTTACTACAAAGCAGGAGATAATGGGCTATTTTTTATTTTCAGGGCAGATAGAATAAGAAGCCACAGGCTTTCACTGCAGTGACTGCGGCAAAGGAAGATTAAAACTAGTTTTTCTTGGGAGCTGTCTACCACTAGAAGCTTCTTCTAGGAAGAGGTTAGACAAAAGCTCCACCAGGAAGAGTTTGGAAAGCGTCCGCCTCCTCCTGGGGCAGGCAGACAGGCTAGGTGACCTTTCAAGAGCCTTCCAGGCTTATTTTCTATAATCCTGTGAGCACAGATACTAGAAAGAGAGAAGAACATTTTGCCTCTAGCCAGTCTACTCAGGACTGGTCCTTGCCAAGTGTGTTCCTTCAGTTGCAAATGCCATCCGAGGCAAGTTTCCATCATTTCCATCACCTGCCTTTGTTATTTACAATGGAGAAACCTTCTCTTCTTCAATGGAGAAACCTTCGTACATGGAGAAACCTTCTCTTTCCCCCCTTTCCCTGCTATGCCTCCATGGGGGATCCAAGCGCACCCCAAAGCAGACACGTCTGGCTTCATGAACGTGCCTGGCGACAGGCTCAGGCCAGCTCCCCGTGTCCCTCCCGCTGCTCCGCTGTGGCTTGGGTGTTTTCCTGTTTGTGGGACAGGCCTGAGAGCCCTTGGCCCCCTCCCTCCGTGGCTCTGCAGATGTCAGCTGGTTGGTGTTTATGCTGAGTTCATGTGGTGTGGGGTTTTTGTACGTGTGTTAGTAACACGCTGGATTTTTGCTCCCAATGATTAAGATAAAAATTAGCCGTTAGGGAGCTCACTCTGATCTCCCTGAGCGTTTTGTCTAGTTGCTCATTTTGGATCCTAATAACCTGGGTTTTGGCTAACACAGAAAAGCGCCTGGTCTGGTGAAGAGAGGGAGTTCATGGTTTTGTCTTTTTTTAATGGTTAATCAGCATTGCTCAGAAAATGTATGTCTTGTTTCTTATGCAGGTTTGTCTAGCTTTTAATTTCCAGCCACTGATTCTACCTTTTTTTTTGGCTGGAACAAAAACACTCTAGCACATGGTATTTTCTTATGAGAATTATTATGAGAATAATTGCACATAGCAGTCAAATTTGTTGAGCTTTTAAAAAAAAGAAAACAGGTTGAGCTTGATCCTGCCACTGTGGGGTGCATTCTCCTGCCCTTGTGTTTTTTTCTGCGGCTTTTTTCTGCACCCTCTCTCATTTCACAGAATAATTTTGGCCTCGGGACCTCTGTGGCACTCCAGCCCGCTTGTTGGGCCTTGATAGTCAAATTTTGGAAATCTTCAGAGATGGAGATGCCACCGTCTCTTGGCCCCTGTGTCAGTGCCACGCTCAATTTTTACCCCACCTTGTCATGCCCCTTCCAGTGCATCTCCCCTTTGTGGCCGCAAGGATGCTATGGGAGCCCATGCAAAGCCTTGACACGGTATGTCAAGGTTGGCTTCCCAATGCTAGGCTCCGGCTTAAAGCTCTATCTAGTAACTCCTCTTTACTGCTCTCTCTCCTATCCTATCCAAGACAGAATTTGCCCCTTTTTTCTTAGCATCAGGCTCCTGTTTGACACTCATCCCTGTGACTCCACATGCTGCTCCGAGCCGGAGCCCAGCATTATCCTGTGCTGCCCAGAGGGACACGCCACTTTGCCGAAACATCTAATGTTCCGTTTGTCTTGCTCAAAATAGATCAGCAGGTGAGCTTGTCTTCTCTTTCACGCACTGAACTGCAGCAGATGCTGCCAGGCAGAGTCATGCTGGCTCTCGGATCACAGGAGGTTATGTTGGATACCCGGAGTTTAGCGCTAATCCTTGAGAGGCGCTTTCAGACACTGTCCCAGTGACAGTTCCCTGCTGAGAAAAACTTTTGGGGCCCCGTTCAATTGTATTTAATGTGTGGGCCAGTGGCATTACATAGCACTAATATTTGATTAGAACATTGTGCGGAGCTAAGTTAAGCACCTTGCAGAAAATCTAAGTACAGGACATTTATTCACCTTAATGAGGTGAATAAATAAATAAATAAGTAAGTAAATAAATAAATAAATAAAGTGAGCCTTAATGCTCACTGTTTCTGTGTGACCCTTGCTTTGGATTCTCTAGGCTGTTTGAGTTCATGCTGTAGTCTCACATCCAAGCCTATTCCCAATTTTCTAGCAAGACTTCCTCAGAAGATCGTATTAAGACAGCTATGGAGGAATAGCATCTTCACCATATATGGCTCACTTCGCGCTCAGTTTGTGTGTGACTGGCAGTATATATTATATAGCAATCTGAATGCCGCCAACCGTTCAGCAGGGAATGACAATTGCCTGGTCCAGCAAGGCTGCAATATCCATGGAAGCCCAGAAGCCAGGGCTGGCCCTGTTCCTTGGGATGGGTGCCCTCTGGCCAGACCTCCAGTCTTCCTCCCATGCAACCCCAGAACTGGACGTGTTTGGCCTTTACAGTGCAAATGACTGCTGCAAGATTTATGTCTGTTTTTCTACATCATAGCATTTCAAGAGTCTAATTGCAAGGAGACACATGCATTTTATCTCTGAGCCTGGCCAAAGATCTGATGCTTCAGTGCCCTGGCAGACCTCTGTGGGTATAGTTTTGGAGAACATGCTGTTTGTATTCTCACACAAGTTCACCAAAGACAAATCCTTGCCAAAGCTTGGGGAAGAGTGAGGATTCTAGCACTAGTTTCCTTCAACTGTCTCTGCCTAGTTTTGTGTCCCATCCTGTGGCGGTGCCGCTCTCTCGTTCCTGCAGTGCACGAGCCGCAGCTCTGTGAGGGCTGGTGGTGGGATGTGGCTCTGGTTTAGCCTTAGTCTCTGCTGGTGCATGGGTGGGCGCAAAGATGATAGTGTGACACGTGCACACAGGGTTTGGGCCAGCAGACCCTAGGACTGTGGGTCCTGGGCTCTCTCAAGCCAGTTAAGTCCCCAGGTGCCCCAGAGGGCATCACCATGTGCCACCACAGAGGGCAGTTTCCATGCATGCAAGCAAATCAGCTCCCTGAAACATACCCAGACGTGTTGGGGGCTCTTTAATGGCTGGGCAGCGAGGACAGACCTGATGCTTCCAGGTCTCCTCTCATGACATCCTGCCGAGTCCCCTTCCCGCACTAATCTTGTCATTCTATCCAAAACAATTATGGAGGCCTTGTTGTTTTTGGCACAGTCCTTTATTTACAAATCCCATCCTGCTTATAGCTCATGGTTTCATTATCCTCTAGATGTTTACAGAGCTCTCTTTCTTAATATTTGTGCCATTATTTTACTAGGGACCCGGGTGAGACTTTCCAGACAGTAATTGTCTGGCTCATCCTCTCCCCACAAGCTCTTTCTGAAGAACTGCCTATTTCCCTGCTGTCCCATGAGGCCTTCCCTGGGCACCCTTCAGGGCAAGGACGGGTGCAGACTGTGGGCAGTAGCCCCTGTGCCCCAAGGAACCTCTTTCCTGTGACTTTGCAGTTCCTTGGACTTAGTTGCTGTCTCTCCATAATGGTTGGCCTCCAGTCCTTATGGTCTTTGACTGGCTCTTCATTTTCCTTTTTTTAAGTATGCCTTTGGCCAGATGGCCCATGGAGCAGCTGCTGAACACAGAAGGTACTCCTTTCTCTTTCCTTCTGCACTACTGTGTCCCTCCATCTCCTCTGTGAGCTGGATCCTGTTGTCCTGGCAAATGTTCCCTTCTGTCTCCCTTCTCTTCCCCTTCCCTGGTGCTTACAAGAGCCTGGCTGGGTCCAGCCCAGCTGGGGGCTGTTTCCTGCACTGGTCCCCACAGGGATCTGCTGCCAGGGAAGCATCTTGGCATTTCTGGGTGCCCCAGCGGGCCCGTGGGTGGTCCTGGAGAGTCCCTGCTGGGCAGGAGCGGGGAGGTCCTTCCGTGCTCCATTTGCCTCTCTCTGCCCTACTGAGCAGCTGGAGGCTTGGGCAGGACCTAGAGAGACCTGCCAATGTCCCTGCCCAGCTGCTGCTGGTGCCAGCTGGGGACTTGGGTCCGGCTGCATGGCCAGAGCGTTCTCTGCACTGCTGACACTTCAGGGCAGCGCTGGCTTTCGCAGTGGCCAAGCCAGGGAAGGACACTGGTGCATGGCTGTTGCCTTGGGGTGCCCCTCCGTGGGCTTTCGGCTGGCTGGAGTGTCCGTCCTGGGAAGGTAAGTGGGGGCAAAGCAGCCGCTGGGTCTGCGGTGCCATTGGCATGGTGCAGACTTGAGCGGCTGCCTAATCCTGCACCTCGCCCTGCCGCTCGTTCCTGCCCATGGGCTGTCTGTCCCAGGGTCTTGTTTAGCCTTCTTTGCCACAATATCTCACAGTCTTTAATCTGCTTATCCGCGTAACCCTGCTATAAGGTAAAGGGTAGTTATCCTCATTTCAGAGGTAGGGAACTGAAGTGATTCTTTTCAAATGCAGATTAGTGCTTAATGATGCAGAGATAAAGATTTTAAAAACATGCCTGAGACAACAGCCATAAGACATGCAACCGAGCTGGGTGTTTCTGCAAATCCCATTAAACACCTCCGTCTTTTCCAGCTGCTGCTGTCCTGGGGCAGATCTGGCCCAGCAGGCAGGGCTCGAGAGACCCACGCAGGGAGCCTGTGGAAGAGCACGGTGCGGAGGCCGGGGATGTGGAGGCCGAGGATGCTCAGCGCTCCTGCAAGCCTGTCTGCCTCTGCAACGGGGGCCAACATTGAGTGCCCGGTTTGGGTTTCCAGGCTGGGTGTGCGAGGTGACGCAGGAGCCGCCGTCCCAAGCACGCGGTGCAGCCTGAGCTCCCCAGGGAGCTGGGAGCCTCTGCTGCACTGAGAAACAAAACCAAACTGCACTGGTGCTGTGGGTGCGTGTGTAGCAATGCAAGGAAGGGAGTAAGGTGGGCACTTGCTTTCCCAGGCCAGGCCTGGACATTGTCCGGGCCCTAGATGACTTTTGTTTTTAATTACGAGGTGGTGAGCGTGCAGATTGCCTCTGTCCCTGCAACGTGAAGAGTGAGCAACAGCCAGGGACACTCCTTGCTATCACTGTCCAGGCCACTGACCACTGCACCAGACCTGCTTAAGAAGTGGAGCGAGTGCTCCCGGGGCGCGATGCTGGTGGGAGGCACCATGGGCTGTGCCGTCACCTCCCCAGCTCCTTCCCGTGGCTCTCCCGCGGGCTTTCGTGCGGGTCTCGCTGGGATATCGTGCGCAGCTCCTGGGAATTGTTGCTGCGCTTGTGGGAATGCGGCGGCTCGGGCTGCGGAGAGGTCAGTGCCTTTGTCTTGCTGCAGGGAGTTTATCTCTGTGGATCTTGCCTGTTTTCCTGGGTCAGGCTTCACCTCCCGTGTTATCAGCAAGCGCAGGAACAGCCCGCTGCCGCGCCGGGCTGCGGAGGCACCTCCCGACCCGCTGCGGGGCGGCGACGCTCCCACCGCCTGCCACGTGCACGGGTGCCCCCCGGGCTGTGCCCCCCGGGCACCGCGCAGCCCCGCGATGCCTGGCCCCACGCGCCTTCCTCTGGGGCTCGGCCGCCTCGCAGGCAGCACCACGCAGGGCAGCAGCCCCATGCATGGCAGGGCTGCGTCCACGCAGGGCAGCGGCCCCACACACGGCAGGGCTGTGTCCATGCAGGGCAGCAGCCCCACGCACGGCAGGGCTGCGTCTCGCACAGGGCAGCAGCCCCACACACGGCAGGGCTGCGTCTCGCAGCCGAGGCTGCACGAGGAGGAGGAGGAAGAGGAGGCAGTGGAGATGGCAGAGCCCTCCCCGCTCCTGCCTCCCATTGGGTCCCCCATCCCAAATGCCCGGAAGGGACAGATCCCCCCAGCAGTGCTGGTGGCACCGGCTTCCCCGTTCCCTGGGCCGCCTGGTCCCGACGTGTCCTCCCCTTCCCAGCAGCTCCTGCCGGACCCCTCCAGCTGTGTCTGCAAACCCAAACCATTAGCATTTCCTGTTCAAACATTTCCAATAAATAAATGGAGACATCATGCCACAAGCCCGCGAGTGACCCAGAGGCGGGTCTGAGGCTGGGATGGACACGACCACCCAGCGCCCGACCCCCTGGCTGGGCGCCAGCGCTGCCTTTGTTTGAATTCCCGGGTGACTAAGCGCTCGGCTGACGCCAGCCACAACGCGGCAAGAAATTATTTTTGATATTAAATAAATTGTTTTCAGTAAATCCGCTGCTTCACCAGGGTCCAGAGGCTACCCGTGGCACGGGGGTCCCCGCGCGGCGCCGGCAGTGGGAGTCTCCTCTCGCTGGCCTCAAGTGACCGTGCGGGGGCACCCGCAGCGCCCCGAGGCCTCCGTGCTGGGACGGGCTGGGTCTGTCCCCGCAGCCCCGCGCGCTGCGGCGCGTCCCGGGTCCTGGCGGGCACCCTCTCTTGCAAGTGCCATGGGGATGAGCCCCGGGGAAGGGTGAGAGCGACGTGCGGTGGGAGGTGGGACCCCAGCACTGTGTTGAGATGTCCCCAGTGCAGCTTCGACTGTGCAAAAGGCTGTGCCTTGATGGAGCAGCCCCTCTCCTGCTTCGGGCTTGCTTGGGAATGCTCCTGGATTTGCAACCCAGTCTTTGACTCTGCTTGGTTCTCTCATTGACACTGTTAGGAAACCACCATCTTAATGCCCAGCGTGACAGGATGCAGTGCCAGGATATCAGATTCAGCATTTGCAGCACCTTAATATGGGCTGCAGGGATCTGCCAGCAGGTGCCAAAGGGAAAATTAGACCTCAGCTTTCCTGAGTCCCACCAGCTCATCCTTTGGCAAGGACATGGATCAGACCTTGCCTGCTCCTCTCTGGGTAGGGAGCTATGCTCCTCCAGGGACATCCCCAGGACAAGCAGATCGTGAGATGATGAGCATGACTATGTGGCAGGTCCTGACAGATCCGTGCTTCGAGACGGGGCTTAGAGGCCCTCTGGGGTGTCCATGCAAGAATAAATCACAGCAACAGCCCTGAGAAAGCAGGCAGAGAAACCAGCAGAAGGAAGGCAGAGTGCGAAGGACAACCCAGCGAGCCGGTCTGAGGAAGGACCAGCATTGTGTAGCCGAGAGGATTTTTAGTTTCAGGACATTAAGAACATCTTTGTTTCAGGAATGACAGTTGAAACAACGCCATCCTGCATTACCTTTAGGAGGCATAATGCCAAATCCCACATTCAGGATAAATCCGGTGGGTTTTGTCAAGTGACTGAGGGAAAGCTCCAGGAATGCTATTTCCCGGCAGGACTGGGGCAGGTTTCTGCCCTGAGCACTGCTACAGGCCTGGCGTGGGCACATCGGAGACACGGGAACGTGTGGGCCTTGTCCTCACAGCTTTACATCACTCATGGGCTTTCAGCTGGACGCAGAGAAGGTGGCTTTGGAGCTAACCAAGCTTTTTCATGGTGAGGATTAGGAAAAATGCCAGGAGTAGACTTTCCACTACATTTATTTTTTCATTGGAAAATTATGTTTTGCTGAAGCCAAATTGTCCTGCAGGAACGAGTTGTCTTAAGCAAAATTTTGCTCTTGAAATTTTCTGAAGTGTTTGGAAGCTGAAATATTTTCTGAAGGAGAACATTCAGATGGCCCATCCCAGAAGAACTGTTCAGGCGGTGAAGTGCCACTTTCCAGCATTTCAGGAACTGAAAAGCAGCAAAATCGCATTTTAGAGTTTTTGTTTTATGGAGAAACTTATATATATACATATATACTACATATATACATTTTTTTTCTGAATTAGACTCATTGAATATTTTTAGTTTCTCTCCCGGTACAGGTGAAACCCCTGTTGCTCCCACCTGCAGCATGGAAGGGGGAGATGCGTGTGGGTGATTTTGCCCTGCCTGGGGGCATGTGGCTGTGGTGCTGCCGCCTGTCGCAGGGTGCTAGCGTGGGCAGGGTCCCACGGAGCGGCGCCAGGGACCCCCTGGCACCCGAGCAGTGCCCCTCGGTGGGGCCCTTGTCCCCAGCAGGGCTGGGTGCCATCAGCACGCGGAGGCGCTGACAGATGGACCCGGAGAGGGGCCGCCCGGGGCCGGAAACTCCTGATCCCTCTTTATCTGCCCCTCAGCCTGCTCTCTCATCTCCCCGTCACGCTCTGTCTCGCCTGGTATCTCACGCTCCTTCTCCCGCGCCCCGCTGGGCTGCCGGGGGCGGCCCCAGTGCCCCGCTCCTGGCCATGGAGCTGCTCACTGTCCCTGGTGTCCCTGCAGCTCCTGGCCATGGGGCTGCTCGCTGTCCCTGGTGTCCCTGCAG
>JAVCKT010028319.1:0-12789 GCA_032273925.1 Rhynchotus rufescens
CGCTCGCCGCTGCCCCACGGCGCCCACACGGGCCGGGCCGGAGCCCTGCGAACATCCGCGTTTCCTTCCACGCCGCCTTTTACCTCCTGCTGCTGCCGGCGCCGCTGGCTGCTCCCCGCCGGGCCGGTGCGCAGCCCCCCGACGCCGCGCGCCCCGACGCGGCCCGGGCGCTCCGCGGTGGGGCTAGGGGCGGGCAGGGGGGCTGGGGGGGGAGTGGCCGGGTCCCCCCCCCCGCCCCGGCGGGGAGCCGGGCTCCGGGGCTGGCAGCCGGCGTGGGGGGGAGGGAGGCACGGGCCGGGGGGTGCCGGAGGAGGGACTATGGGGAGAGGAAGGTATAAGAAGGGATGCGGGCAGGGGCGGGGGGCGATGCGAAGGAGGGGGCGCGGGGCCGGCGCTGACAGGCAGCGGCTCTCCCCGCACCGGCACCTCCCCTCCCCCGGTGCCGCCGTGGGCTGGGACTCCCCGGCGGGGCAGCGTCTCCCTTCCTCCCACCCCACCCCTCCTCCTCCTCCTCCTCCTCCTGCCGCCGCCGGTAGGTGCCGGGGGCTGCCGGGCTCCGCCACCCGACGGCGCGTCCCGGCGATGCCGCGACTCGCCCCGGCCACGGCCACGGCCACGGCCACGGCCACGGCGGTGCTGCTGGGCGCCCTGTGCCTGCCCGCCGCGCTGGCCTCCTCCCTGCTCACAGGTAACGCGGGTGCCCACCTGCCGCCGGCCGTGCGCCCCGTGGCGGGTTCTTGGTGGGATTTTATTCGGGACTGCGGGGACGGTGCCTCTCCCTCCCCTGGGCGCCGAGGGGTGCGTTTTAGAGGCACCTGGGGCGTGCAGGGCAGTGCCGGGTGGGTTTCCAGCACCAGCAAAGGGGCGATGGGTTTCCCGGTGCGTGCCTGGTGTGACACGGCACAGGCTGCCCTGGGATATGGCCATAAAGGGATTCCCGGGATGATTTGTTTTGACAGCCAGACTGCTAATTTTGACTCATCTGCCAGTGGGCTGTCGTGTGCTGGAAAGGATGCTCAGCTTAGCGCTCGTGCCGTATGGGTGGTTCTGGTCCAAATCCTCCCATATAACTGACAGTTTCCTACTGATTCCTCTGAGCTTTTGGACCTGTCGTTATGGAAGTGCCCTGCTTTGTGTGGAGTGCTCGCTCTTCTCCAAACGTCACCCAAGAAGAGCAGAGGTGTCTTTCCTGGCTATAGTGGGGACACAGAGACAGTCTCGGTTTGTTGCACAGTGAGGGGCCGGTCGTTCACCCGCTCGCTTTGGTAGGCTCCCCAAGCGCTCAGCATCCTCCGTGGCTTAAGACATGCACCGTAAGGCAGAAGTTAGAACTGAAGGCTAGGAACGGAGCCTCTAGGCTGGTTTCCAAAACCAGACAGCGGAGTTGAAACAAAATTGAAATTAAAATTTTCATTTCTCTTTCAGGATCCATCGCAAAATGTGAAAATGAAGGGGAAGTTCTGCAGATACCGTTTATCACAGACAACCCTTGTATAATGTGCGTTTGCCTGGTAAGTTTGGATTTCAGATAACAGGGACATTCGGGCCTGTGCTAGGAGTAATTGCACAAAACGGGGGGACCATTTTACCTAATCAAATCTTGGGTCCCTCTGTTGCCTTTATGCAGCACGGGGTTATCTCAGTGCTGAGCTAATGGAAAGTAATCCAATCCACGATCTGGCAGTCGTTTCTTTGACTTTAAAACTCTTGGGCACAAAGTTGTCCGCGACTTTAAGTGTGACATTGTGAAGTGGCGTTTATCCTGTGATTCCGGGGGCAGAGCGGGTGTCACAAAGTGAGGGGTGCTGCGGCACTCGGGGGTCTTTGCACTCTG
The DNA here is from genome assembly GCA_032273925.1 of Rhynchotus rufescens. Lineage (NCBI taxonomy): Eukaryota > Metazoa > Chordata > Aves > Tinamiformes > Tinamidae > Rhynchotus > Rhynchotus rufescens. The sequence continues at coordinate 1,835 of JAVCKT010028319.1, forward strand.
CCTGGCAGTGAGGAGGAAAGGCAGAGGGTTGGAAAGGCGGCTGCTTCCAGGCTGGACGTGCTCAGTGCCGAGCGCGGAGGAAGGGGCACGAGGGACGGAGGTCCAGGCGGCGAGGGGACCGTCCCCGCTGCAGCGAGACGGCAGCGAGGGCACGAGCGGTGCTTCCATCTCGGTGCTGCGTTCCGAGGATGGCACTGGGAATTCACTTGTGCTGGGAATTCAGCGGTTAATAATGTCACTGGTTGATACGCATTTCTGGGAGAAATATTCTGCCAGAATGCTTCGGAGTAAAGCATTTTGGAAACAATTCAGCTCGGGAAGCCAAGGCTTAGGAGTTATTGAAAAATACTTGTTCTAAATAATTTTTTTTCACAGTATATTTAAGAGAAAACCGTAAACCTTAATTCGCTGTTGAATGCAAAGAAAATCGTAGATGAAATCACTACATTTTGTTTTACATTTTAGAAGTTAGAATAGCTGACCTACACAATGTTTTCTACTTTATGACTGAAATATTATCAAGAACCCCAATTCTATTACTGCTATTGATATTATTAACATTTCTAGAAAGCCATCGCTATTTTAACTCTACAAAAGAGTTAAAGGATTGTTTTAGACTGCCTGTAGAAGGCAAATTTGACAACTGTAGGAACAAACCACAGTAAACTTCATCTTAAGCCCTCGGAGGTTGATGGATGTCACCACACTGACTTCAGTAGAGTTTAAGTGAGACTCGGTGATAACTTTTTAGCTAATAGTGATAAAGAATAAGTTATTGATTCTTCTGAGTAGAGAGGAGTGGGAAAAGGAGGGGAATGGGATGTGGTGAGTAAAGAAATCAAAGGGAAAACAAGAAAAGAAATGAAGCTGTGTTTTATCATGGATCACCTTCCTAAATATGTCTGCCACCACTCTTGCTAATGGAAGCTGGTGTTAACCAGCGAGGAAGCAATTTATCTGTGAAGGAGCAGAAGTTCAGTCTTGGGCATCAGGGCAATAATGCATCGGGGTAAAATACTTACATTTATAGATCTCTCTAGACTTTGGCTTATTAAATCAATAAGCACCCCTTTTAGTGTATGAACATGAAGAACTGCAAAAAACGTGGAATGTAAGAAATTTGTAAGAGCCCAAGGGAACCAGCAAATGACGACATTTGGTTCCCTTCTGTGCTTATCGGATACTACATACTATTAAAAATACAGATGTTTAGGGAGCAACTGCAGCTACCTGTGCTGGATATGCTCTGGTTTTGTTGTTGTTGTTGTTGTTGTTACTGCTTTTTTTTTTTTCTTTCCTTTTCCAAGAAAAAGTGATCTCTTTTTCTTAAGATGAAAGCTGGGAGACTTGGTAGAGAAGAAGGAAACACATCTGGAGATACTGACTTTAACACTGTGCAGCATCCAAAGCAATGACTTATTGGACAGCCAGTTTCTGAAATCCTTGTCAGACCAGCCACAAGGGAAAAGGTCAATTATAAGAGGTCTGGGGAGAACAGAAAGCAAAGCGGTGATTTGTGACCAGGAGGGGAAAAAGAACCAGGTTTCCTTCTACTCAACTAGAAATATTGATTGTTTAATAGCCGTGCAGTGAGGAACTTTCTCTGGAAGGCTGTTCATCCTCTACAAGGGCAAACCTGATGGATGTCCATGTAGTAAGAGGTGAGCAGTGAACTAGCAAGAGAGTTTAATCAGCTGTTGCAGGAAGGAAGCAATTGTTGTCCAAGCATGAACAGAAAATTCAGCAAAGGGCATTTGTATCAGAAACAACTGTTAAACAAGTAACTGAATGATTGAGTTGGGTTGGGACAGACCTCCTCTAGCAGGAATACATTTAGCAGAAATTCAAACCGTCAGGTAGCACAAACTACAAAAATCTGAATGGCCCTGGGAAGAAGAGGGGTATCTAAATAACATTCTTCCAGGTCTTTTGCCCTCTTGCAAATGTGCAAGTTTGAAAGAGCTAATGCTGGGGGCTGTGACCTGTGGAGTGCAGGGATGCGTCCCCCAAGAGAGGGAGCAGGAGTGAAGCCATTTCTCTCTCCGTTCTGTCCAAAGACTCCAAGTCTATGGAGAAAGACCAAACCCCTATTCCTATTGACTGATAAGGGTAGACTTATTTTAATGGTAATTTTTAAAATAAAACCCAAAAAAAAAAAAAAAAAAAAAAAAGAAAAGAAGAAAACCAAAAACCAGAGTCTGGATTTTGGGCTGTTTTGTCTGTTTTGTCTTTTTGAGTTATCGCTAAAACAAAATACTGAATCTTGAGTACAAAAGTGATTCTGGTATCCATTTTTATCAAGGAGATCTTCTAGAGACAGCCAAGGCTAAGCTGCAGACAAGATGAGTTCATCTGCTGCAAGGTGTGGAAAGAGAAGTCATGATAGGGGAATTCGGGCCGGGAACACGTGCTGCAGTTTTCATGTAGCACGTAGTAAATCATTCACTTCTGGTGTATAGGTAATGCTTTTCTAATAAAAAAAAAGGCACTGCACCCGCTATGAAATAAGTCTATTTTGGACCTCCCTGCTTGTTAAACTGAACAAAATTGATATTTGCTCTTAGTACAAGGATACAGGGGTAAGGCTAGGTGAGTGTATGTGTCTCTGTGTAAATACATGCAGAAGATCTGGGTGTGAGTACTGCAGCAGAGCAAGTCTATGGACTTGCAGAAGTCCCTAAGAACTGCAGCAGCAAGTCAGTATGGATAGTGTTGGATTTTGCATTTTGTGATGCTTTCACGTGATGCAATACAATGCTTTAGTGAGAAGTATGCTTTAGTTTTGAACATGTGAGTCAGCACTGACATAATCGGGTGAAAATCTACAGCCAATAACACCAAGGCAGGCAGATGAAGAGTCCAGTGAACTCTCTGGTGTTAAACTTTTAAGAAACTCTATGAATCTACACAACCTAAAAATGTTTTCTGAGAGCAAACATGAGAGCTAACAAAGTGTCTACAAGATTTTACCTTTTATTTAGAACTCATAAAGCGCCTTTGGCTTTTCACTTTGGATAGGATTACTCATTGTTATAAGTCCTGACAGGTCAAAATTTAGAGATCCCTAATTTATATTTTACATGCCTCCAATTTATGGTCATAAGATGTCCATAAAAGTGATAATTTTAAGCATCTATAAGCAAAACGTTTTAATGTGAACTATTATAACATTTAAGCAATTCTGTATTGCTTTCCACCTAGTATTCTGTAAGCACTTGATAAACACGGATGAACTTGATCTCCAAAGAACTGATCATTAATTGCAGCTGACCGCAAGAAATGACCATTTTTATTGCAGAGGAAAACATCAAAGTCACAGAGAGACTGTGGTTTATCCACAAGGAATTTCTTGTAGGACTGTGATGAAAGCTCAGGCCTCCTAACTCCTGGTCTAATGGTTTGATGACAAAACCATCCCTTTTCACCTCACTAGCATTTGCTTTATGAGTGGCTATATGTAGGATAGTCACAGCATTAACACATTTGTTTTCTTTTTGTCTCTCTGACAGCGGGCAGGCTGCACTGATAGCAGGCTTTTGAAGTGGCTGCTCAACTAAACTTTTTTTTTTCTAAGACATGGATGAGCAAAGGCAGATAAAGCTGACTTTGTGATCCAGAGATTTTGAGAACCGTACTGATGATTTGCTGATGCTATCGGAGAAAAGATGTTAGGGCTCAAATGTTGTGTTTTCTGCCCACTTCCATTTCACATGTCTGTGGTTTTGCATCCCCAGGGACTTGGTACCTCTGACACATCTGGGTTTCCACAGGACTTGGGACACAGACATAGCACAAAGCAGGCTGAAGGTAATTGGAAGTACCTGTTTCCTTGTGCATACAGTTAGACACAAAAACTGGAGAATGCACCGGCAACCCCAATACTTCCACTTGAAAATTGCTGTTCTAAAGCTAGGCTGGATAAACCTTGCACGTAGGCCTACCTGTGAAGTGCCAGTGCAGTATGCTGTGATGGACTGCTCCATTTCGACCACAGTTGTAGCCAAGATTTTAGCCATTTCACCTCCATGTAAGAGGTGAAAAGGAGCCCTTCTGAAGGGCAGAGGTGCCCAGCTGAACGGGAATGCCAGCTATGGCAAACTGCAGTAACAAGAGTTATATACTCTGTGAAGAAAAATAGTTATCAAAAAAAGGCAAGTATTATAATAAGGATAAGAATATGACCCTTAGGTGTACCAAAAATACTTGTGGAACATATTACCAAATACAACTGTAAAATAATTTCGTGTTAATTTAGCGGTTGATAATAAGAAAATCTAATGTCCTGCTGGGCTGTGCAAATCAAAGCAGTGAAACTGTGCAGGTTGTGAAGCTGAATGAAAAACGTTTGTGTTTTAAAGGACTTTTCTGGTTGGCATGGTGATTATAGATAAGGATACATAATCTTCATAGCATTCATAAGCGAATTATATTGGTTCAGTCTGAGAAACTGATTCTTTTATTCCCGTTATTAAGTGCTTTAAGACCACTAGGGATTATAACTGTACCTACCTAATGCAAAAAATCTCTTCTAAAAATATTCTCACTTGTCTGTGAAAAGCAAGTTTATGTCCATCTTTAGAAGCACTTTATGCACCTTTGCAGTTTGAGAAGATTTGAAACATGTAATGTCTAACAGAATAAGTTCTTATGTATTTCATATGTGAAAGCATTAGGTTGAAAATAAGGGAGGCATGAGTGAATTTGTGTTAGTTCAGAAGCATGAAGCACACCACAAACAATGCTATTTGTAGCACAGATATATATATTTAGCGTTTTGGCATGTTAAGGGGAAAATGCTTTTAGCAAAATATTGGGGGAACCTTTGATTAGATGTCAGCATATGAAATGGGCATGGAATATTTCAAGTTCAAATGGGCATGGAATATTTTAAGTTCAGCTTTGGTACAAGTGCAGTAAATGGCCAAGTGCAGCAGTTTTTGTTGGTACGGCTTTTTGGCTGGAAGGTATCTAAAACTCAAAATAGAAATAGACTCACACCTGATATTATGGCATTTACTTTCAAGAAATATATACTCCACATAAGGGTGGAAAAGACATAAAAATGCTATAGTCTGTCAGAAATAGGTGAAATAAGAACCTGTGCATAATTATAGGGCAAAAGCATTAAAACTCCACAGAATTATCTTAGCCCGATTTAAACTTGTGAGTGCTGAGTTTTTTGAAGGTGAGATGGGTTCAGCAGTGACAGTGATGATAGGTGGTAGTGCTGATGGTGCTGAGAAGAACTATGTAATTTCATTCTCATTTATCACCATCCGCTTGAACCCTGAACATCTTGCCAGAAGCAAGCAGAGATCCAAGAATAACCCATTCATTGGCTAGGGGTGGATATAGTTTTAAAATGAATGGACCAAAAATGCTAGCTGAAAGCAATAGGTGAGAAGCCATTCTGTTGCCCTATTGCACCTAAAATGACTACATCTAGTACATTAGTACATTGCTAGTGTAATTGTGTAACTATTACCAGTGTGATAGTGTATAGGTAACTACACCTTAGGTAAGGATGGGCTTTACATTGCAAGAGCTTTTCTTAGGCAAAAAATTATCTTATTTTTGCAGGGTGGTATTTTTGGTGAGATCTTTGTGGGAAATAAGGTTTTTTGTTTGTTTATTGTTTATTTTTAAATACATACCAGTGAGTTGTGTCAAGAAACAGCTGATACAAGCCAGTGGTGAGCTTGAAAAAAAAACCACTTTTAAGCCAGGGCTATTTCCCCCTCTTTTCCTTCCCCTACTCTGCCCTCATGCCTGTGCCTCAAACTTGCCAGCTGCACCTGAGGAGTGGTAATCATATGTCTCAACCTTTTATCACCTAAATCCAGAACAGAAGGAAATAAATGTGAGCCAGAAAGTGTAACCAAGTGTTGGAAACCCGAGGAAAGTTTTGAGACAAGAGTTTGGGAAACTAGAAATCAGAGCTTTGCTTGGCATAAGTTTTATTCAGCATGAAACATCATTCTGTAGTTTAAATTTCCGCTTTTAAACTGAAATGTGCAATGTAGAATTAGGTTAAATTTAGAGTTACAGGATCTTGTGTTCCACCTAGCTTGAACCAAATGAGTAGGGAAACCAAGGGCAAGCAGAACAAAAAATGGAAGAAAACACCTCTACCCCTTTTTCTCCATGTACTGCTCAAAACACCCCACTCCTCATCAAAAGATAAAGCAAGAAAATCACTGGATTTTCAAGGTTTCTTTACTAAATAGAATATATACATCACGAAGTTGATTCTTGTGGGACAGTAGGCAAGCTGAAATTGTATAGCTAGCCTTGAGAGCAAGTGTTTGACACATGTTCAGTGGAGATGGCAATGTTTTAGTGCATCAGGATTCAATTGTTGTTGCGTCAAGGTATAATGTGGCCCAGATGACTTCTGGAGGACTAGTGCATATTAAAAAAAAGAACCATCAAACAATTCTTTCATACCTATTTTATTTAATATAATTTCAGTAGATTGCGTACATCAACTACAGAACCTACCAAGACTGCATCTTCTTTCAATTTAAATATTCTTGGTCTTTATGACTGTATAATATAATCAGCTTTCCCTTCAACCACAAAAATAACAAACCAAGAGACAAAAAAAGCCAAAGATACAGTAGTGTACTGGTAGTTTTCGCCTCGATATTACTGCAAAAGGGAACATTGTTTTGATCGCTCTTTGGAGGGATCCTGGAACACAAACATGCCCCTACATGATGAAAGGTTTTATTAGTTTTTATCCATTTTAACTACAGATGTACGTGCCATCTCTTAAATGAAGAAAAAAATTATCCAACCCCAGACCCAGAAAACAAAACACAGTCAAAACTCTGTATCTGGTACAGCTGTCTGTCCCATGTGTGCTTGGTCAGGGAGACCAAGTGTCTGTGTGTGTGTGTGTACAAAGATGGTTGTGTAAGTGAGAACTGAATCAAATCAAGAGCTGGAGGATGATATTTTTGCCAGTTCTGGAAAACTGGTGGTTATTTTTGCCGGTTCTGATCTGCTTTGGTAGTCTCTCCTGAAGGGTGAATTGAATGAACATTTTGTTGTACTTTTGCGTCATTCATGCAGGACTTGTGTGCAAGTCTTTAGTGTTTCTGACCTACATTACTGATGACAGAAGATGGTTATTCCAGATTGATTCCCTAAGTTTCCATTAGCAGCACTGCGGCAATATTCCAGTCAGTTTAGCCCCATATACAAGCATGGCCACTCTGGTCTCAGAGCAGACGGACCGCATTTCTTCCAGATCAAAGTGTTGTGTTGGCATCAGCCCCACTTCAAACAGTAGGCTTGCCCATTGGTCCTTTCCATCCAACATTTCCACAATTTCTATTAAATTTAGTTAATTAAATTTAATTAATTAACTGGAAGAGGAGCTTCTGCTCCTACTGGGTGTCCAAACTGAGAAACAGGCTAGATCTACTCTGAAGTAAACCACCTCAAAATGCACACTGGGGCTATACTAGAGCATCAGTGTTATTGTACTACAAAATAGTGTGAGCAAGTGTCCCTGAGCCTCCGTAAGGACTTTGACTGCCAGGTCAGCTTTCCTGGGTTCCCTTGTGCCTAGCTCTCTGCAGAAGCTTCGTGCTCTGCGTTGTGGGTGAGATTGGCATGGCAGATTGCATTCAGTATACTGCGCTTTATGTGCTTCATAACATGTGTTTCAGAGACACACAGCACAGTCATATGTGACAGCTTGTGATTAAACCATTCGGGAAATCTGCAGGCTTGAAGAAGCTATTTCATGTTCTTCTCAGACCACATGGGATAGTGAAGGGTTCCCCACTTGCACATTTCTAACATAGAGGCAGCTGCGCTGAGCAAACATAAAAATGCACGCGGTGCTGAACTGATTATAGGTCTTGGCAAAACGCTACTGGAAGAGAGCTGGTGATAGGACACTGAAGTGATGATGAGGATCCAGTGCATCAAGTAAGGAAATGAGATCCTCTTTGGCATAATTAAAGGATCGGAAGGCTCAAATACAAAAGAACATGCTTAAAATGCATAAATAATGCATGGAAAAAATATGAAGGGCACAGAAATGCCATGAACTAGGTGGAAAAATGTAATATAAGTTGTCAATGTCTTTGGAATGTATCTACAATAAGTGCAAAATGGATCAGTCTAAGTTAAGGCACCTTTTTATTGCCAATAAGAAAAACATTATTAAAGAGCTGGTCTAATATCAAAATGGCATTTTAAAAGCATACGGTTACCTGTATATAGTTTTTATTAGCTTTCAAGTTTCTTCCATTGAGTTGTTAACAGTCTTTTTAAGAATTATGGTCCTGTGAGTGAGTGGTTCACCATGTCAGTATTTCTGGTGTTCTGCTTTGTGCTGCTATATAAAAATAGATATTTTTTTCCCTCACAAAATATCTGGTTTTATTTCCCCATCATGTTTTAATAGAAATTTTTGAGGGAAGAAAAATATTAAGCAGCAACCGAAAAATCAAATGAAAATGCAACCTTTTTATATTAAGCTTATGGTCAAATAAAAGGCCATTGTGAAGAAAAAACAATATTGTATAAAAGCTTTTACCTGTATTACTACTATTAAAATGACTATCGTACTGGTACTTGCTCATATTGTACCTAATAACTGCTGTAATTACTTCCTCTGAGGCCTCTTGGCCTCTTCATCTTATGCATTAAGCTGCAGCTAAAACATTCCTGGTCTGACCATTTGTCAGATTTAGCCCCATGCCACATTTTGCATCCGGCTGAATCAACTGCTGAGCTCCGTGTTGGAGAACACTGAGGACCTCAGCCCTTCTCGTCCTTTCTGTTAAGAGCTGACCCTCTCTGTCTCTCTGAAACATCTTGATTTCCTTTATGCTTTTCTTTTTCTTTTTGTCTCTCAGATTTATTTCTTGGAGTTCTTTTCCCTGTTTCTTTCCGTATTTTCCCCGCTGTATCTGGAATCCTCTTAGTGCACCAAAAATGGTCAGTTAAACTGGGACTGTGCACTTTCCCACTGCCTCACTGAAAAAATAACGCATCTCCACACACCGTTTATCATTTACATTCTCTTCATTTGTTGTTACATACATTTCCTCACCAATTCTCTACAATCCCCTGTCAGTAGTTCTCATTTTCTCTATTGTAGTTTAGACCTTTCAGAGGGGGAAGCATTGTATCTTTGTGCTGCAGCAACAGGCAGTGCTATTAAATAGCATTAAGGTTAGAGATCTGTTTGTTTTTGCAGGCACAAAGCACGGGCATGTGTTCAAACGGCAATCAGAAAAAGGATACAGAAGTGCCAAAATTTTCACTGACCATCTGAGGCAGCAATTTCTTTGAGTCCTGGTTTTAAATAAAAGTCTTCCGTAGGGTTCAGAGCTAAGGAGTGGACCAAGTCTTATTAAGGATTATCAAGTGTTAATATGAAGTCTGATAAGGCATGGAGCTGAACTGGCATGTCTATATGTCCGTTTGCTTGGGGATGGGGCTGGCTCACTTAGGCAATCGTTGGCCTTTCTACAATGGTGACATGATGCTCTACAGCCATGAAGGTGCATAAACCCAACCATCAGTGCTGAAACTTTCCACGCATTGGGTATGTGATGCAAAGTCCTCAACTCCATGGATCCTTTCCTTTCAGCTTTTAACTTCTCTGTGCACCACATGGACCTGAATGTCCATAACTACCCCAGATCTGAGGAATTGAACGTCATCGTTTCTACTCTACACCAAAACCAGAAACCAGGTACTGCTTGTTCAGCACTGGGCTGCCACGACGCCAAGTGTGTGCCAAGGATGCAGGTTGTGTCTTTGGTGTGGTACCAGCTGCTGCTTTTGCTTTTTCCATGGTGCATGGTTGAGATTACTGTCTTCTTCTTACCCAAAGGACTTACTTCAGGTGTGGAAGAGGCAACTTCACATTTCTCCTCAACCAAAAGGATTTTGGGCCTTTTTTTTTTTTCTTTTTTTTTTTAAATGGTTCCCGGCATCTTTATAATTTATTACATTAAGTAGCTTCAATGGGAATTGGATCTATCACAGAATTTTTGAACTGCTGACATTTCTTTTGATGGGTATCTGTTTTTCTTGTTGCAACCATTTGCATCTGTTTTTCTTGTTTGTCCTATGATTTATTAGTGGCTGAAGAATTACACATCTTGATTGTCCTGAGGTTGTCTCCTCCTCCTTTTTTCTGTCTGAGTGGTTGCGTGTAATTGAGGCATGGTTTGGGAGAGAGGGGCAAGCGCTGATAAAAAACTGCTGTGAGGCTACATAATGGCTGTGATTTGATTTTGCCAGTTAGTGAAACACCTCCTGGTTGTGTGGGTTGGGAATCATTGGTGAGGGAAAGAACTGGATAGTGTGGTCTCAGATAAGGCTGTTAGCTAGAGGGTTGCCTGTGTGACCCAAAGTACTGATAGGGCAGCTAGCCCTCTTAATACCACAAGGAGACTGGTGATTATTTGCTGTTGATCGTATTTTCTATGTGGCAGTGCATGGTGGATCATTTTCATATTTGGCACCCCTCCTTCCCAAATACTTGGTAAGAGATGACAGCCAAGGCAGCTAACCAGGTTAGGTGGATCGATTCTTTGATCTGACATATGCTTTTGCTTAAAATAAATGAATAAAATTATGTCAGTGATTAATAAATGAGGAAAGTATGTCAAAATGCAAAGAAAGGACAAGCTTTTTAGGCCAGAGACCAAGGGTTGGTTGATGTCTTGTCATTACGAGTGGTGGATAAAGACTGCTAGACAATTAAAACTGTTACACTTTAAAATGCTGACAGTGGAAGAATGTAAAAAAAATACCCCTTTTTTTTAAACAGAAGTCTGCTTTCTCTATGATCTAAGCTCATTAGACATTTTTGGATAAACTTGCTGATGCAGCCATTTAGCAAGTAGCATAGTGCACCTACGCTGAATCACAGCCTTTTAAACATGAAAACGCTGAGGAGATTGAAGAAGCCTGCA
>JAVCKT010028320.1:46108-57623 GCA_032273925.1 Rhynchotus rufescens
AACCACAGGCTTTTTTTCATTTTTTTTTTTTTTTTTTTTTTTACTGCTGTGGCAGTGAAATAAAATGATTCTTCTGCCACTTTTTTCGAAGACACTGAGCACGTTCTTTCAGGCCACGCTGAAGAATTCCGCATTAGCTATGCACTTCTTTGCCTGTTATGAAAGGCAAAGCACAGCATATTTGTTAGCAGCAGTCACATGTAATTGTGAAGTTCACCATATGATGAACTGATCTGCACTGTGGATTTGATGGAATGACTTCAGTTGCCTGTGCAGAGTTAAGAAGTAAGGTTGTAGTCAAGCATGGGAATTCTTTGCCTTGGGAGTTCATGGAGGTGATCTGGGCCATATATGTAGCTTTGAGAGAGCCTGCTTCTCAAAAGCTGTGTGCATGTAAAGTATGTCTGTGCTGACGGTTGGAAGTCATAGTCTTGAAAAATCCAAATCATAACAGATTAAGGAACTTTTCCTTCTTTCTCTGCTTTTAATCTACACCCAGCATGCTGATTCAGAACAGAAAAAAAAAAAAAAAAAAAAAAGGTTTTACTAGAAGTAACCTTCTAGAAATATTAGAGAGGGATTCCTGTGTCCCTGAACAACCTGTTTTAGGTGATATACCACACATGAGATTATACCGAACAGAATACTTTTATTTCAGTATGCCAAATGACCTGTCCATCCAAGCTGTCATTTTAGGAGGCTTTTGAAAAAAATAATTCTTTATGAGCATCAAGTTCCATGAATCTCTCCCTTACGAAAAAAAAAATATATATATCAATAGGGGATCAGTAATTAATATAGGTTCTTTGGATGCACAAACAAAGTCAGGAATGTCTGCTGATTCCTATCATGTCCTAGAATTAATTACCTCTTTGAACATAAACTTCAAATAGCAATAGAGTCCCATGAAAATATTTGTGTGACCATTCTTGAGAGGTCTTTTTAGCTCAGCACTGTATACAGAAATAACAATTTGATTTTGTGTCCTCTGGCAGGATTCAGTTGAGCTGTCATTAGTTTGGGACGGGGAGAGAATGGAGCAATAAAATGCAAATCCTTGAGGAAACAGCTGTGCATACGTGGCAACTTTTTTAGGGGAAGGTGCAAAGAGATATTCATGCAATCAGTAACTTTTTATGCAGTAGAGTGCATATTTGGGCTATGTATGTATTTTGTCTGTACAATGAAAATTCTTACTCTGATCCTAAAGAATGTGGGTTGGATGTTTTTTCTAATGACTGACTCAAAAATAGCAAGCAAGTGTAGCCTATGAGAAGTGGTATATTTATTTTTTTCTCTATAATTCTACATTTTTCCACTTGCCCAAATAGAGCACTGGTTAGACTAGGTAAATTAAAACACTCATCGAGCGCCTTAAATTAACTGCTAATCAGATTCTACATATGTTCTGGATAATAGAGCTGCAGAGGTGTAATTTGTCATCCTAAATAGTGCAGCATTAGTTGAAACAGGAGATTTCAGAATTGAAAGCATAAACTGTTACAGCTGGAGTGAAAGCTTTCTAGGAGGATTTCTATCCATCTATGCCCCAGTCATAAAGGAGGACACGTCAGCTAGATCCCTTCCAATTGAAGGGAATTTCTTCCGAGTGTCTGAGGCTGAACTGATGTGAAGTTGAAACGCAGACCAACTCCCCCATCTTGGCCATCAGACTAGAGCTTAAACTATAGAGGTCTGAAACTAAAACAGAGCTATTATAGATGGTGCTTGGTCTATGTGACCTGTTTTGTCTGTCTTATGTTCTTCAGATTGCAGAGTGAAATCTGAGTTACAAAACTAGTAACTATTTTTTAGTAACTGGAAAACTTGATTGTTTATGTAAACTTACAGGAAAGGAGATAAATGTTTTCCTAAATCGACCAGTCTTTGCTGTGGGATTATAAGCTTTCAACTGCTACCTGTCTCTCAATTAAAATAGAAGGTGTTCAGTAGCAGAATGATGTGATGTTTTTAGACACTGCACCACAAATAAAGTTGAGAAGAGAGTAAAGATGGAGAAGAAATAACAAACTGTATTAATTCCGCATTTGGTATGCAGAATTTAGCTCTTAGGCTTTTAACATTAACACTTGAAAATAAAAATAATGAGTGAAAATAATTAACCTTAGTGTTCTGTGTTCTGCTGAAGAAGTAACTAAACTAATCAAACTGTATCCATTAAATATGATATTTTTCTGTTTTTTTTTCTTTTTTCTTCTTCAAGTTTGTGGTTCTAACTGTGTGTTTGAAGGCTGGATTAGAGACCTCGTATTGGACTTTGGTAAGGAAATATCTTTTATTCTCAAATGTGCTATAAAAATACCATTATTTTATTCCTGCTTATTATATTATGTCCTTAAAGTCTGCCAGCCACAATATCTAAGTAAATTATGGTTACTGTGTGGAAAGACTGAATATAATGTTGAATAGTGAAAAAGGATGGCTTTGATATAAAGCCTAAAATAAGCTCTAAATTAGAAGAATCAAATATCTGTTAGTTGGTTGTAATTGAACTTAAATTGGTTTAAAACACATTAGCAATTACTGCTGTTGCTGAAAGTATCATCTTACTTTAACAAATATCAAGCTAAAGGAGAGGAATTAAATTAATGCTAAATATAGAAATTTCACCTAAAACATCAGTGTTCGAAGTAAACAGTAAGCAGCAAAGATCTTTTTCTATGTCTACATAATACATCTGTGATGATTATTCTCTGTTTGTCTGTCTCTTTTTCTCTGTTTTTGAACAGTTCAGCCATATAGCTATCTGGGGCAGCATAGCACTTTGGGTTGTGTTTTTTGGAATCTACTCTTCCTTGTGGCCAGTCATTCCTATGGCACCTGACATGTCAGGAGAGGTAAAGTATATTTTAAATAATCTCCAAATTTGTGCGAGGAATACTGTTTTGATTTTCAGTTCAGGTCTAATCTTTATTAGATACTTCTACTGAGTAGTGGTTTGTAAGAATTGCTTCCTCTATACATCCAGTAGAGTAGCCGTGTTTGCTTAAAGTGAAGTTTTACTCTAGTGAAAATGGAGATGAACCATCAGGCTATGGAGTATATGTTATAATGAGGACAAGTGGCAGGTAGACTGCTTGGCTCTCTTTTTTGGTAAGTTGGATTCTTTTTTAAGGCACACCTTTGAAACTCTGAAATTCATCAAACATTTGAGGGGAGCAAATTTATACATTTTTTTATTAATTTGCTGCTTGGAGTATGTTGTTGTGCTCTGTCCTTAATCTTTTGTTTTGCTCTTATTCATTATCCTATTTACATATACCAGTTCTGTCATTGCAAATAGGACTGAGTCCACAAAAGTCGTGCTGTTGCTACGTGCCTAACAAATAAGGTACCATATTCTTCCTAGTTCTGATCACAGATCCTGAAACAGCAGGGATATCTGCTTACAGCAAAGTGTTAAAATCACTTTTCTCCAATATGGAGAAGTTGGCCATATCGTGGCATATTTGTTTAGACCTATTACATAAAATGAGACCTCGACCCTTATTTTTAATAATGTCCGTATGAGATCCTGTAAACAGCTACTATATTTAAGTTATTTTAGACAGATACTTTTCCAAAATTGTTTTTCTGCAGCGTTTTTATTCTATTGCCAGAAATATAAAGAATCATAGAATTAGAATTAGACATAGGAACTGCTTATTTCTTCTGACTGACCAAAAATGCTAAAAGATACACTTGTCCAAAGTATGTTTTGAATTCCACAGTGCTATGAACTGCTCTGGAAATGGAAGGCTATTTAATTTGACATTATGATTAAAATATATTTCTTGCAGTCTTCTTCAAAACTCTTCTATTCTTCTTGCAATGAAGAAATAGCTAATAAAGAATCTGTAATTTGCATCACCTAATCAGAATAGCTGCTCCTGTGTAAGCAGATTTATAAAGCTGCTAGAACCTTTCAGTTAATCTTTCTATTCTATCAACCTTTCTTTTCAATGGTACTTAATGGAAGCAGATTCGTGGGGATTGTTTTGTTTTGTTGTTTCTTTAGAATGCTAGAATTCGATCCATTTCTAACCTGGTATATTTTTTCTTTTTTGAACAAATGCAAATGTCACTTGAGTTGCAAAACTTCAGTTGGGAGAGAATAAATAATATAAAGCCTGTCTGTATTTTGTGCTAGTACAGCCATTTATGAGGCAGTTCACACTTTAAAGGAAGTGTGAGCTGTATAACCAAGTGTTGATTCCTTTCGGTACTTGTCCGAATTACAAGTTGTGTTTTACACAGAAAGTTCAGGCTTTGTTATGGTTGTGTACTCAGTGTTGTTGGTAGGTTTTTTTATGCATCTATTTGATTAATAAATGAGCATAAAAATGTAAAATTTATTTGAATAAGTAGTATGACATGTTAAGATTAAAAGCAGAAGTTCAGTATCTGCAGAACTTTTTTAAATTTATTGTGGTACTGTAGATGTGCACTGTAAAGTTCTCCAGAGCACCAGCTGTTTCTTCTCTGTCAGGCTCAGGGGATCTATAAAACTACTGAAGGAAATTGAAGTTAAGGAACACGTATGTGTCTTACAGAATTTCAGATCCTTTGAATGAGGTTTAGAGAATCCTTGTGCAAAACAATAAAGCTCCTTGTTGGACAACTTAACTGCACCCTGTAGGAAAGATTTATTAGTATATACTGTACTAACAGTATTAGTTTCTAAAGTATTGCTTCTGTCTGCATTATCCCCCACAACCTACTATATGGAATTGCGCTTGTTAAAAATAGATATTCCCATATATACAACATATATTACAAATAACCATAAAGCCTTGATTACTAAGATTGTTCAATTTCCAGTTCTTTATCATAATACTTGCAGAAAGTATTGTGCTCTTTAAGGACTGATATCTGGGCTAGTTATGTTAAGTTAGCAAGTAATTTTTGTCCTTTTTTTTTTTTCCCTATTTCACTGCTTATTACCTGTTTGAATTCAATTGTTAGCCAACATTCTGGATTTTCTATTTTGGGGAGGGGTAATTGGTGTAGTAAATTTTCAGTGAGGGGATATTGCTTATTTGCAAAGAAAGCATGAACTCTGATTTTCCTGAACACGGATGGCAACAGAGCCAGTGTGTTCACTTCCAGTTCAAGGTCTTTCCCAGCCCATACTCAGCATAAGTTTTCTCTGGGCTTCCTACATTCTTACCGTGATTTCAGGTTTTCTCCAATGCTCCTTGCCCAAGCTTTTCTTTTTCCCCCCACCCCAGCTTTTATTATACAGACCTGTAAATCTTTAAAAGGCAATAATCAGGGATCTGCGATGTTTGCTGCCCCATAGACCTTTGTAAACCTCCTGTGAAAAGTGAAAATGTTTGAAGTGAAAATGTTTTTACTACATAACTGAACTCATATGATTTCTTGAAGATATTTTCAACTAATCATAATCCATCCCAAAACGCATCTTCATTTTAGTCTTCTATCCTCACCTGGCAGTCTAAATTTGTTACAGTTACGATACTGGCATATTTCTGCTCATTAAGATCTTCATATTAAAAGTTTTATTTTTTCACTTAAGGAATTCAAATCATTTTCCTTTGAAAGTAGGGTTTTTTTTTCCCACCTTTATTAGTATAGTTTCTCCATTAGGAGAAACTCTTTGGATAGTCTTAATTTTGGGGCCTCAGACCCTCATGTTTAATTGAACTTAATCTAGTGCAAGGTACTTGTTAGTGTCTGCTATTCCCAGATATATTTCAGAGATTCAGATATTTTACATATTCAGTAGCCACATTCCTATTATTCTTTAACTAGTTCATTATGACCAGAAACAGTGAAGCTTATTTTTAAACTATCGAGTTTGCCTTTTCAGTTTATAATGGTCAATCTTGGCAGTTTTCCTTTTAATATTCTTCCTTTCTATTGGCAAGATTTTCCTCAATGTCAGCATTTAAGTTTATTTCTTCCCTTCTTTCCTTCCCCCTTGTTTTTTATGTGTAAAAGTTGCTTTTCCTTTCTGTTTAAAATGTTACTAATCAAACTCAGTACAGTTTTCTGTTGTACTTATGCACAGAACTGCTCTTACAAAATTCATGATATTCAGCTTCCCTCTTTACCAACTTTCTCCTCTGGTGTGCAAATAGGAGCAATAATTTTGGTTCTGTAGAAAATTCCAGAATTTTCTGGAATTTTACTTCCAGAAACTATTACTTTTGCTTTTTCCTTGTTACATTTAGGGTAGCGTCTGTCCATATCGTTAATTCAGTAGAAGCATCAAAGCTAATTCTGGCTTTACCTCTCCCTCCGACATAGCATTACTTGCTATGCATTTAAATCAACAGAGGTGGTCCCTCCCCTACTATTTTTCCCTGCAAAGCACTAGGTGTTCACTTTATTTAAAAGAGGATACTTGACCCTTTCCTAATGAGTTTGCAAGCAAAGTTAAAAGTAATTAAAAAAGAAAGACCTGCCAACACATTAGGTGTATTTTTTTGCATCCACATTCTCTTTAGGTATTTTTTAAGGTGATTTTTTTTCGGGTCTCTCAGTCTGTGCTGTAGCACATCTTTGGTAGCCAGACTTGCTTATTTCTTATTTCTTAGAGAAACTTTCTTTTTTTCATCCCAAAGTCATTTGTCCTCTCAGACTTTTGGGGGAACTTTCACAAATTATTTAATATTTATTTTTATTATTTTTGAAAGCAAGCGCTTCAATTATTATCTCTATCTAAAGTCTACTGGGATAGCAATGGATAAAAGCATTCCTGGTACTAATATTTATCACTGTGTTATTTTTTTCCAAGGTGAAATATGTAGACTGTCAGAAAATGGATGGAGAGAATTAAGTGAAGTTAATTCACAAAAGCCTGTGAAGTTAATTTACAAAATAAAAATTGAATTGATGCACCCCTAAGCTAGTCACAGGAGCATGCCGTAAGAAATGGTCTTATAATTCATCCTTTTAGGACTCAAATACTTTATTCTGATTAGATATAGGTGTTAATCTCATGATTCACAAACTTAGACCCTTATATCAGCTTTTTTTTTTTTTTTTTCTCAAGAAGTATTCCCCATTTTTCTAACAATTAAATGCCTAGAACGCTCACCACACCAAAAATCAGTGTTATCAAAAAGCCAAATATAAGTGTGTCTGTGCTTTGGAGCTTTCAGAGTAATACTTTTTACTGAAAGAGTCATTGAATAGCGAACTATAGACCTTCTGCATTCCACTTTGTAAATGGAATAATTAAATATTTATTGGATCACAGGAGTCATTATGGTGGGTTTTCCTTTACCCAAGTGATTGAGGTATTCCCTAGGAAAAAGCAAGAGGCATATTCTAATAGATACCAAGAATATCAAAGTACTCATTAAAACAACGAACTGAATTGAGTTCATCCATACTTTCTCTATATTGCTGTGTCTGGTTTTGTTACTGTTTATATACTCAAAGTGTCACCACAGAGACACTTGAGCTATCTTGAAGCTGTCCTTAGCGTTTGTAGTTTGTTATCTGTGAGATTTTATTTATATTTACACACACACACACACACACACACACACACACACACACACATATATATGTACCCTCATAACTTATTCCTCTGTTGGATGCATTCTGCTATTCATATACCACCTGCAGCTGGGGAAGTCTGAGGTCTTACAATGGTCTGGGGCAATCCTTAGCTGAAGTGAGAGGAGTTGGGAAAAGCTACAGGCCTGTTCCTTAGTCCATCCCTATTAAAATCTTCATTTCGCATGAGATGCTTCCCAACTAACTGGTATTTGCTCTGCTTTAAGTATCTCTGTGTTCTGTTGTATCTCAGTAAGACTTGGTTTTGATTTAGCTGTATTATCAGAAAATGGAGGGATCCCCTTTTAATATTCTCAGTAAACATAGTTCCAGTTTGATTCTGAATTAATAGGACCTATGAGATTGTTTTATAAGTTCTAAATAGCAAAGAAAGACTTGAGATGTTCATAGAATATTGTAGGAACTTCACTGCATTGAGAGTTAAATCTGTTTTGCATCAGTAAGGTTATTTTTGCTATGTATAAAGACAAACACGTATAGTAACTAAAATTTCTCTGTAGGATGGTGAGAAGTAATTTTCATAGTTACCTGTTTTTTCAAAGGCTGAGGTCTTGTACCTAGATGATACTTGGGGAAAAAAATAAACTGAAAAGGGCTCTCAGAAGCTTTTCTGCAGCAGGAACTGTGCAGCTCTTTTCATCTTCCTCTCTCTGCTTTTCAAAGGCCGTCCTTTTTCAAAGCTGTGCTAGCTGTTTCAGCAGAAGATTTCATAGTAAGGAAATAGGGAATATTCTCACTCTTCATTTTGGCCTGTAATTTGCTAATCATACATTTTCATCAATACATTAAAAGTATTTTAATGCAAGTATTTCTAGGCCTAAACTAGGAAAGAGAGTAATTTTTGGCCTTTTTTTTTTTCCTTTTAAAGAAGTTCAGCACCAATATAAAAATCAATATGTTTTGCTTACAAGCAATGTTAATTTGTTGTAGAAAGCCCTAGAATTGAGCCTGAGCTGCAGAGACAACAAATTATTTATCCTCCCTGCAGGATTTGTTAGCCTTACAATAAACTAGGCTTCCCAGCTCTCCTTTTGGATTACTTCTGAATTCCCCGGGGAGGCGCTTTTGTGGCAGATTCCATTTGGTTTCACAAGGCCTGAAGGGGAGAAACTTGGCATTGACCACAAATCTCTCACATTAGGAACAATTTGTAAACCCCCGAACAGAGGCAGCCAGAGTCGGTCCCCAGAACAGGCTGCTCCTGTTAGTGCCATTGTCTGGAAGGGATTGGTTTGCCATTTCCCAGATGACCTGCCTGTGTGTAGAGAGATGTGAAAAGTTAGAGACAAAAATGTTTTCTACAGAGCGAGTGGGGGGAGCTTTCTTGTACAGAAAGGAAGGAAATACCTCTGTGGGATTTTATTTTTCCCCTCTTCGTCCAAAAAATACAAAGAGGCCCTCTGTCTTTAATGCGAGTGTCGGCTTTAAATCTTTTAGGTTTGGATTAACTCGGTAAAAGAGAAAAAAAAAAATCTGACAGGCTTTCAAATATGAAGCAGAAAAACTTTTCTTTTTTCTTTTTTTTCCTCAATTCATGTCGTTCATTTGTAAAGCCAAAGGCTGGAATGGCTGAATAGTGGGCGCCAGTTGTTCCTTCATTCATAGTTAGCATTACAATGGTCAGAATTAACATCCTAAGACCTACATTATCACTTTTGCTGTTTCACCAGCAAAACCTTTAATACAGAGTAGCTAATGCAGGACAGCTCTTTGCTATATGCTCATAAAATAAGAAATGTTATTAATAATAGGAAGGGAGATATCTGCTTCAAGCTGCATTTTTTCCTTGCTTTTTTGTTGTTGGTTAGGAAACCATTAGTCTTTCTAATTGTTACTTAATTATAAGAAACCCTTAGAAAATGTAGCTGTGATGGACATTCCCATTAACTGTTTTTTTTTAAGATCTGAGTATGTCATCAAGTATGTCAAAAGTCATGTTTCGCTTTTAAAGTGACAATACAAATACAGTTTCTCCACTTCCCGACTGAAATCTTTTCTTTTTTATTTTCTTCCTGTTGACGATGAGAATTGTTTTATTCTGAACCTGTTACCTTTGTGACAGCTTCTGGCAGAAATAATCACTGAAATCTGAGGGAAATGTCTGGAAAGCATTAGAATACATTCAAAATGAAATGTGCAAACTTGCCACAACTTATAGTAAATTAAAGGACATAGACATTTCCCTCAGATCTGTGTAACTGCTCCAACTGATCGGATACAAAAAACAAGGTAAACGAGGTTTTTCTTTTCTATATTAGAATGAAGTTTTATTTCCTTTTTTGCTTTTATGCAAGCAGCATATCAAGTATTACTCTAAAACAGACTTCTTTGTCTACTTTCCAAGATTATTTCTGAGTTACTGCAAATTATCTGCATTTATCTGCTAATTGAGATTAGTAACATTTCAGCATGTTTATTTAAGTTAAACGCTGAGGTTTAACCTGAAAAAGGAATTAGTCGCCAAGAAACGAAGCAAAAGGTTTGAAAGGGTATCATTGTGCACCAGTGTTGCTTTTAATCTCTATGCAATCTAATTACATTACAAAGGCTTTTTTAATATTGACTGCAAACTTTCATTAATATGTTTTATCAAGTGTATATCGCATTCCTTGCAACCATAGTACTGTCGCTGTAGATATTTGGACATGAAGTGTAAGGGCAGAATAAAGCATTTTTGACAGTGCCATTATTATTACGGAAAGTTTTTTGGCTTTAATTTTTAGCAGGTGTATGGACCACAAAAAATATTATCTATAATATATATATATAATATTATTAGTGTTTCATACAAAAGACAAAGCCACAAGTAAAAGCAATAACATATTTCCAAGTATTTTACCATGCATAAATAATACTGTAGATCTTCATTTAATGATATGCTGTATACATCCTAAGCTACTTAGTATTTATATAATTAGTTGTTTTCTTAGGTCTGTTTTTTTAACAGTTTGTTGAACAGGACTCTGTACTAGTGTGGGAACTTCAGTATGATAAGTTCTGTTGGAAATATATGTGCTTTGATCTCAGTTGTATTGCAAAATGATTATGGAAGTATATAATATTAACATCAAGTGCCAGTAACAGCATTTATTTACTGTTTGGATTGATTGCGGTGAAAGAGTTTGTGCTTATAATGTATGTAAGGTACTGACAAAGATGGGAGGAGGGTTGTTAATGGATTTTCAATAAATAAATCTGATTTTAATTGAATTTTCTACAGTCAGCATAGTGGTGCAGAGCTGGGTTTGCAGAGACGTAGGTTCCCCTCTCTCAAATTGCCTGGGCAGTGTGATCTTTCTACCAATCTTTTAGCCTGTATTAGAGCTCACTAAATGCTGAATTTCTGTAGCATTTAAGGGGGTTTTAGAGAGAAGATAAATTTTTAATTTACATTAGGTAGTCTGTGAGGCTTCAATTAAATTCAATGTTGATGCTCTTAACCAAGCAGCCATTGATATTTCTAGCTTTTTATAGCTTTTTTTCATACTTTCATCATATCTTGTGCTTTCTTCCATCCAGGCAGCTATGATGTTCAGCTCTGGAGTGTTCTGGATGGGACTTCTCTGTATTCCTATGACAGCATTGCTTTTTGATGTAGTATACAAAGTGTGAGTATAGAAATGCTAGTGTTTATAGGGGAAAGCACCGACCTCTAAAAATTTGTTCTAATTACTACTATAAGAAAAATGGAATTCATATCTACTGGATATAAAATTATTTTTCACCCCGTTTGTAGTTTCCAAATCTTGTTGCAAACCTTAATTTTATTTTAAATGCTTTAATACTAATGTATTTTTATAAATAAAATATGTCATTTATACTTTTCAAGAACTGCTGAAAAAATGGATTGTTTAGATTTTTGCTTTCTAATATTTCTTGTTTTAAAATTTAATTTCAAGTCCCCTGGGAAAACGGATTGTAAACCGAATGTTAATTTACAAGCTCTTTAAAAGTGTTAGTT
>JAVCKT010028323.1:0-16429 GCA_032273925.1 Rhynchotus rufescens
CTACATATTTCACAAGGGAAAAAACACACACATGCAACCAATTTATTCCCATATTCCTAACTGGTGATCAGGCATTCCATTTCTCTGGCTCTCCAGAGTTATAGGTTTCAGTAATACAGCAAGAATTAACAGTACCACATACTGCTCTTTTCACATCTTTCTGACAGGTCTGTAACACCCTTGCATCTCATCTTCAGAAGTCAATAGCAAATTTTATTCATCACTGTTTACTCACGGATTATAGCTGATAGTTCTCTACCATCTGTTTGCTGCCATGTAGTGTCCATGGTGGCTATTGTGATTTCCACATCAGCTCTTAATATGTGATGAGCACAGAATCAGGATGCCCCACCAGCCAATTGGAAAACAGCTTGGGAAAAAGCCAGTTACACCAAAGGCACTTTTGTCAGAAATTATTTTGTTTAGCTGGTAAAGTAATCACTTATAATATGCTTACTAAAAGTCCTAATAAAACACATCTTAATGGCCAAGAGCTGATACAATTTTTTTCTAACAGACTCAAAGTCACACTCATTCACTTCACTCATATTTGCTGCCCAATGGATGAGCTCAGGATCAAGAATTTACTGCTTGTAACCTAACCCTGCCATATGATTCATATGCACACGTATGCATTTGACAGGAATAAAACGATGATAACCCATCTTGATAAAAGGACTGGATTGAAATGAAAGGGTACATGCTTCCTATGCAAGATGGTAATGACAGAAGGGATGGAGAACTGGAAAGAACATAAAAGGCACAACAGCAGAGCAGAGGTATTTAAGATAGCAGGCAGCTCCCAAAGGAGATGTAGGGACTAACACCCGGCTGGGGAGGGCAGCTGGCATGGCGTACCAGCAAGAGGAGCCAAAAGCCAGCCAAATCATCCTCAACAAGTTTAAATGAGCCCAAGTCCCTTCATCATGGAGGTCTGACATTCTCAGTTCTTACTGATTTAAATGAAACTTGAGGGCCATCAGAATAGGATGCTCAACTCTACTACATCAAGCTTACAATGCGGAAGTCCTCAAAGGAAATTTTCAAAAAGAAGAAAAACAAGATGACTGTCTCTAGGACAACAGCAACAGGAAGAAAGTCCTCTGATTAAAAATAAATCCGTTGCCT
Organism: Rhynchotus rufescens; assembly: GCA_032273925.1. NCBI lineage: Eukaryota > Metazoa > Chordata > Aves > Tinamiformes > Tinamidae > Rhynchotus > Rhynchotus rufescens. The sequence continues at coordinate 1,129 of JAVCKT010028323.1, forward strand.
ATAACACTTTTAACTCCAGTTAAACTATTCAGTCTTTCAACACAGACAATACATCACTGACTTAGGGCACATTCCCCAGTATCTACACACACATATCACCATGCTGATATGAACGGGCCATTCAGGCTCAGTGAATTCACACAAATAACTTTTCACATGGCTAGGATTTCTAAGGGCTGGGACATCAGGCTTTTCTCTTAAAATTAAAAAGCTTGAGCAATATTTTATAGGCTCTGCTTTCTGAACCACAAAATACAGATTAATCCTTTTTCCAGTTTAGAGTAACAGCTGAGAAACTCCAACAATTTCACATTCAGAAGTCTAATTAGTTTAATGTAAAGTTATTTGTTCTGAAATGCTGGTCCTTTAGTCAAGTTTCAGTATAATCCCTTCCCCTTCCCCCCTCTCCTTTTTCATTTCATACCTCTCAAACATTTTAAATGATCTGCTAAACAGTTCATGTGGCTTGTTTGTGCTACAGTGTTTTCTTTGATCACTTCTTTGAAACTTTATCCAACAGGTGTTACTTCAATTAAAAGCAAGTCTGTCATCTTTTTTTAAAATATTCCTTTTATTTAATTATTCTGGAGTGCATTTTATGCATTTTGTTCCTCTTGCAACTCCTTAATTTAGGAAGCAAGAAAGTATGACAGTAGTATATCTCCAGTTTGTTGTTATACTTTATGAATTACTATATTAATACTCTCCTTATACTGTACTGTTATTTCATTTTCTCAAAACTTCCTCTTGGATTTAAGCCCTCAAAAAAGGATATGCATTCCAGAGTATGTTAATTTAATGCAGTAACAAAAGGAATTATTCCAAAATTCAGCCCTGTTCTACCTGAGGATGAAATTCAACTTTTTTGCAAAGTGACAGTGAAAGAGCTAAGTATTCCTCAAGTCTCCAAAATAGGAATATGAGTCTAATTGCAAAGCATTAACAGAAAGTTTCTGAAACAAAACTGTTTAACTTGCTTCATGTTGAGAGCTAGTAGTGATATATGATGATCACCTGAAAAGGAGACCCCTTAGCTACCAGGGACTGCATAGAAAAGAGACAGACACTTCTTTTTGAAATAAGCATTCTATTGCAATCTGTTTCTCTTGGGAGATCTTCCCCTCTTTTTTTAGGGGGAAGTGTGCCTGGACTAAAAAGAGGGTATATATTTCTACCCCATTGACACATCCAGCACAATAAATCCCACGCTGGGAGAATGCTACACTCTCCCAGCAGAAAGGAGCAGTCAGTGACTTATTTTGCTTTGACTTAGGGTTGCTTCTATTTGTGGGTACTCATTTCACAAGCCACAGTCGCAGCTGTGCAGCGCATTGCTCCTCCCTCCAAAGAGGAACATGCAAAAATATAAAAGACACATCCATCATCACATAAAAGGATCCTTTTCATTTCTTCACTGTTGTATGTTATGGAAAGCAAAGAGAAACAAGCCATGGAAAACAAAAGAAAGCTGACATGTAGAACATTGCATGTCAGGGATAAAACGCCACAAAGAGCCAAGGAATTGTCATCACACTGGAATTACATCAGACTGTAACCATCTCCAGCACTATTTCACTAGATCGCCCCGTACACATCACTATTGCATAATTATCTGTCAGTCAAAGAACTCTAAAAATAACAGCCAAATATCCTCATATTTATGGCACGCCTTCCTTCCTTTATGTGCTGTGCTTTCAAGATCTGCCATGTCACATAATCCACTGGACTGCTTTTTTGTGATGCAAAGATGACTTCCAGCATTTTAGTGTCCTCCCTTTCTCCCGATGAGGCTCCAAGGAGCCTGCCCTTGGATCCCTCACTGACAGAACCCACTGTCAGGTAAATCCCAACGGATACAACATCCACAAAAGGAAAAAAAAAAAAGGTTCTTTCTCAACTTCATTCTAAAAATTAGAAAATTCTTGGCAAGAAAACATTTAAAACAGCTTAAGAATGAGACCAGGAAACACCCACTACATACTCCACTCCAAGCATTGCCTTTACACTCAAAATCTAGAGCATTCAGCGCTGCATATTCCTACACATGCACATTGGCCATGGGCTCAGCTGGGTTCCAAGCCTTCGGAAAGGCAGTCACTTGGGCCAAATCCTGCCACCATTACAGCTCCTCTATTAAACGGCACAGAAATAAAACGATAAGAGAACTTTTGCCTTTTTACCGAAAGAAATGACTTGAAACCAATCTGTTTACCAGTTGTAAAAATGGTAACCAAACAACCCAAGGGTACACACTATTAAACTAATCATCGCTCGCACATAATCTCTAGTATCTGATTACAGTAAAAGATACAAAAACAAACTTTGAAAAAGACCTCCTTGCTCTCAGATTGGTGCCCTAAATAACAGTTTGGAGAGCTCATCTTTTCCACTCTGGCCCAGCCATTCCATTTTGTATTCCAAACAAATTTTGTTTTCCATTCAAAACAGAGCAGCTTTAACAGAAGCAAGGGAATATCTGCCTCTCCCAGAACACTCACTGGGCAGGCTCTTAGCCTCTCAGCAGGTGACTCATGTCACATCCCTCAGTCCCTTCTCACAACACATTGCAGCTCAGACACATCCATCACATGACATCCTTCATAAATGTCCCTGGAGATAGGACTGTGTGCTCTAGATATACTGTTAAAACACTGAGTTCTTAGAGGCTTTACTGGCAGAGATAAGCAGGGAAGCCAAAACTCATACCTAGTTTTAGCTACGAAAACTCCTGCTAAGAAGTTTCTTCTCATGTCCATGCTTGGTGGGCTGTGTGGGGAAAACAGGGCAGATAGATACAAGGATGCACTTGTCTGGTATAGTTAACAAGTAGGAGAACTGCTGAAATTACATAAACTACAATATTCTACATGGCTGAATCAAACCCCAGCAACATTAAGGACTATTCTACAGTGAGAGAAAGAGGAGGAGAGAGAGTGCATACTTGCTTCTTGCAGGGCTTGAACACACATCAGTTAAATAACACCATCTCTCCCTCAATGAGACACACAGAAATTCACAAATTGGATTACCATTATTTTCCTGCCATGTATCTTCTCTTAGACAAATGAAAAAAGGACATCTATTTGATCTATTTGCTGGAAAATAAAATGGGATTCTTAAATTTTCATTTTAGTGCATAACTATAAAGGCACTTATGATAGATGGCTCTTATTTCATAATAAGAATATGATGAAGTTGAAAGTGGTTTCTTTGCACTGCCAAGTTCTCCAGAGCAACACTCCTCCAAACCCAATATGCTTGTTTTTTCCCCCCAGAAACTTTTTAGCAAGGCTGGATAGAGCTGCAGATCTGCATACACTTGCTGCAGAGACATTAGTAGCCTCTTAACAAATGTTTGTACTACTCTTTTTCAGTGGGTGAGCAGTACATGGATATTTGTCATTCTATTCATTTCCCCAAGTCCTAAGATGCTAATATATGGGAGCTAATTGACAGTGTAGTACCTTCTCCATGGATTTGGGATAGGACAAAACGCATTAGAAAAAAAGCACCTCTTTCTATGCATATCCTGCTTCCCTTGCTACCAGTATGTAGGTGTTATCTAAACCTAATCTTGATTCTATTCCATTTAAGCAGTTGAACAGCTTGTGAAGACTGGTTTATCAACACTGATAAACACACTCTGCCTGTAATCACTTTGGTGGCATCCTGCACTCGCAAGAACATAATATACAGAGACAACAGAAACTAATGAGTGTCCCTATCTTTACATCAGATCTACAGAAGTCATTTAAAAGTCTATTACTGCCATTATAGTAACAATAAACAGAAGCAGCACACGAGGATACATTCCTGTTATCTCCATCCATCGCAAGGCTAACACATACGAGGTGTCTGTATTTTATCTGCAGCTCCCAATGTGAAGTAGAGTCATTATTCCACAGTGCATCAACCCCTGTCAGCTCTGGAAAGCTACTTAAAATATTGAGATCCAGCCTACATAACCCTTCCTGGTCAGACATTTTGGTCTGCATGTTCTCATGTTGGAGGAACCCTGTCACAGTTAAGCCGAGGGCAGCGTACCAGTCACACCAAAACACAGTTTGGGGATTCAGGTGGAAGTGGTGCAAAGGGCTGGCATGAACATGCTTCAGTTGCATGCATGTCCTTCAGCATGGAAAAAACTCACCCTTAGTGGCAAAACACAGCAGGTGCAAACAAAAAGTGAGAAGAGACTACCCAGTTGACTTGTGTCCTTCCTTAACTCTCACAGGCTTTAATTTCACTGATGAAAATGGATACACTTGTGTAGAGAACCTAAAATTTAGCAAGGGAAAAAAAATTCTCCAATCCTGTGACTACAGTACCCAAACTTCTTCCATATGCAAAAGCTTCCCCCTCCCACCCTTTTCTCTCCTCAGAACTTTCTGGAAAGATGTTTTACCTCTACATGTCATGGGTTAACTCATCAAAGTCTTAAAGCGCCTAAAGATACATGGTTGTAAAGCCAGAGACAGTACACACGGAGTAAAAACTGAAGAGGAAAAAAATTAGGAATACCTAAAACATGATTTGGCAAAAGAGCAGTTTAATATGAATGAAACTTTAAGAACTTTCTATCTTCCAGGTACTAGAATCCCTCACATTTGTAACTACCACAACATCAGAACTCCTTTGACAGTGACACATCAGAGAAACCATTTGAAAACAGCCTTATTTACCAAAAGGGTCTTCTGATTTGGCTCCCCACCTCCCAGTAAAGAAAGCCACAAGCATTTAGCAATTTGAAATGCTTACAGAGCTACAGGAAAAAAAGAATTGAACAAATGCACAAATCTCAGGGCCATAAAGTTTAGAGCAGTAGCTGCTCCACCTCAGCTTGTGTCCGGATGCAGCCAGCAATGGGTAAATGCTTGGCTCCCCCAGCCCTTTGATTGCAGCCTCGTGCATTCCTTCTGAGTGAGGTGGCTTGCCATTGGAGCAGCCACGTTTTTTCCCCTCTTTCTTCTCAATTGTTATTTTCCAAACACAATTTTCATTGAGCATTGACTTCAGACATATTATTTAACCTGGTGTTTATCAAACACCTGGAAAATCACTCTCCTTTTCAAGTTTTATGGTGGAAAAGCAATTACTTTTTAAGCCATATTTCAAAGTCACTTCTCAAGAATCCTTTGGAAGCAAACCCTGGCTTTCCCTCCTGCTTAACACCCAGTGTCACCCAGCAAGCACGTAAACTATTGCTGATCCTGTTCTTTTAAGTAGAGTAACAAAAGGCACACAATGAGATTTTTCACAATCTGTGGCTATTCAGTAAATGAAACCCTTAAAATATGCTGGGATGGGGCTAGTTCCAAGTATTTCTATTAATTATTGGTCTTCAAATTTACAAGACTAGCAGAGCCAAGTATGTCTTCAACTTTTTCCATACCCTAAAACTCAAACAGCAAACAGGAATCCAAGACCTTTGGATTTCAGGCAACAGAAAACCAAAACTAAAGAAGCTAAGAGATAAAAAACAACTGCACTCAGACACAGCAAGATTCACACCCTCCGTTATTAGCAGCTGGCAGCAATTTGAAGGTACAAAGGATAGCAAGCAAAGGTACAAGAGTTACACAGTTAATTGCAGAGGAGAGGATGCTTTAGAAAGGTTAACTTAATTTTTTTACCTGGGTGAAGCAGTATGCAGGGGCTGCAAGTCTGGAATGGGAAACACTTTCTCCACTTTCACACATTGAAGGGATTGAGGTTCAGTTTGAGCAAACACACAGGAACTCAAATCCTCTTCCAGATTTGGATCTTTATTTGCCAATCCATACATTCAAAAATTCTGCAGTCCAATGTGTGCTAAAATAATTTGTGCATTCATTCTTCTGACAAGAAAACATATTAATCATCATTTGCCTATTAAGGAGGGCAAAAAAATTGGAGAAGTGATCACTCTGCTCATTATCCAAGCTAGAAGCAAGAGAGTTCTGCAGTTACCCCTTCCTTCCCTTCTCTCCCCCTGATTATCCAATACTGGAAAACAAAAACACCAGCAAAAAGGATGGCACTTCAGAATGACCTTTGAATTTTTTCATACCCCACACATGAGCACAACATTAAAACAAGCCTATTCTCTGAAAAACCCACTTACTTCCCTTGGACTCCAGCTCTGCAGCTCCACAAGAAGACAAATCTAGCCACAACCTAGTTTGGGAGGGAAAAGAAAGCTCAGACCTGAGCTTAAGTAAGCCCCAGGCCCAGGTGCTAATGTGGGGACCCAGGTGCAATGCATCAGGGCCTGTAGGGCTCATTAACCCAGCCAGGACCAGCCATCTCTCTCCCAGGTGTAAGCCATCTCCCTTAATTTGCCCTGGCTGCAGAAAGCTTCTCCAACTATATCTGGGGTATAACTAAATTAATGCAGTAATAATAATATAACAATGTTTAATTCCTGTCTTTTTATTAAAAAAAAAACAAAAAAACAAAAAACTGTATGATGTCAAAGCATAGTGAAAGTCACTGAATGTAAAAGCAGGCAGACACTTTGGGCTGGAGCAGTTAGGGGAACAGAATGTGCTGTATCAACCAGTGTAAATATGCCTGGGTATCTCTCAAAAGGTTACGTATATTACAGATGTCAAATTCCAAATAGCTGTAGCAGGTGCAAAACTCATGACCTGCTTCTGCGATTTACCAAATCTCTTCTATACAGATTTAAAAACAAAATTTAACTATAAGCTGTTATTTGGTAAAGGCTAAATACTTTTGAGTGTGCTTACAACTGTTTAGCATTCTAATTCCTAGTTAAATCAGGAACGAGCAGCAAAATTACCCTCAGGATCAGGTGGATAAGCAAAATACTGTCACACAATGTCAACTATCAAATATAAAACCACCTAACCGTGAAACATTACTGTTCATAATATTGGATTCTAGTATCTTCAGGTTTCCTAGCAGAATTCTTCTTCTGCAGACATGAGCCTCGTCAGATTTATACTGATCTCCTAAAGACAAACCAATTCAATAAATATATATTCCATTTACCAACATTGCAACATTTACCAGAAAAAAAAAATACTGCAGAGGACTATTAAAGCAGACTCTCGTTTCACAGTTCCCAGCAGTGATAATGTAATGTGTTAGCTTTATTCCCTGGACCAGATGCTTTAGATGCCAAAGATATTAGTGCTGCCTTCTGGATAAACCCATTTCTGTTACAAAAGAGTAAGACTTCGAAATACAGAAAGTCCCCACGTTCTCCCAAGTAGCATAGGTGGCAGACACAGTATTAGCAGCGACTGTGTATGGGGTAACAGCAGTCAGAAGGAACAGCTTGTTCCCATCCTGGATGCTCCTGGTGGCTCCTGGTGAAGCAGGACAGGCAGGAAACAGAGTCCCAAACTAGATCACAAGCATTTAGTCAAGTGAATCACTCGCTGCTTCCCATTTCCCATATCCCTACAATCAAAAAGGTGACAACACACTCATAAACAGGCTTCTCCACGTAACATAGTGGCACAAGGTTTTCTGGGGATGCTACTCCAACATTATAAACACGGTCATTTGGGAAAATCCAGCTAGATCACATAGATTTTGAATTTTCAGACTGTACGCTTCTTTGGCAATCAAGCAGAGTTGGCCTTCCTGAGCCTGAGTATCACAAAATCTGGCATGTTTTATCAGAAATAGCTTGCATTGCGGGAGTCCTGGCATAGTACAGCACTGCCACACTGCTCCTGCTTAAGGGAGACTCTCTCATGATGGGTTAAGTTTTAGTCTGCTTTGGAAAGGTCTCACTCTTCTCAGGAGGAGTATGGGTGTGTTTCAATATGACATTTAAGCCCTGGATTATTTTAAAAAATGTATATGCATCTGAAAATAATCGTGGGGGTGGGTAAAATTCACACATCCTAGGGTAAGGAAAGGACAAAAAAAGTGTGCTTTTCTGCTCGAAGGAAAAAAAGGCACAGAAAGTGAAGACAAACAGTATAGAAACAGTGTTAGGACTGATATTATCGGGTGCCTGCCTATTTGATGAGGATTTTGATGTTCATTTGCACGAAGCCTGCACTTCTGTCCAGTGGGCAGAACACTTTTTCTGAGTAAAAGTTGGATTGTCCCGAAGCATCAGTGACTTTCATTTCATACAATTACACCCACAGCCCTTAATTGCTTTCAAGCCCTGAAACAAAAGCACCTGAATAACCCTGAGAATCACTAAGGATGAATCCATCCAAAACGCTTCCCATCAGAATCCCTTTTGAGCCAGGGAAGAGATGCGCCGACGAGTGCCTCCGGCAGCCCTTGGCCTGCACGAGGCGGCTCGCCTCTTCCCCCAGCCCGGGAAGCGCTTTCCACCACACCCAGGGTTTCTTACAGGTCAACGCTTTTTCTTTCCATTATAAGCTTTGGGCAACTTGTCAAAGAAAACAGCTCTTCCCTCAGGCTGGGCTACCACCCTGCCTCCTGAGGTCCTGCCTCTCAGTTCCTCTGCTGCAGGGACTAAGGCAGGACACTGCCTTAGTGTCTCTATAGGAACCTCTATAGGGAGGAGCACCTGAGCAGGCTCCACACAGGTTTCATAACTGCAGGCCGGATCAAAACCTGCCTTTTACGGTGAAAATAACTCTCCATCGGTGCAGAAAACTCGCCTTTCTGTAGACTTGGCTCTCAACGCTTTCAGGCTTGAGAGCTTTGCCTGGCTGCTTGCAAAAAAAGAGGAAAAAATGTCCCTTCCTGCTCATGCCCAAGGGTATGATGGCCCTCAAACTCTCACGCCTTTTCCAGAGGCATCAGACCTGGCACTGTACAAGCAGAACTGTGCTGAAAGTCGTCCCTATGTCCTCAAACCAGGAGCTATAAGGATATTCACACAGTCCCCAAATCCAATTACTATCATACAGGTTCATTATCGGAATCAACGGCTACAGAAAATTATACACTTTTCAAAGAAGAAAACTCTGAGAGTGTTCGGGCAACAGCAACAAAGTGTCCCAAACTGTGAACATGCAGATCTACCCTCTGCTGAAAGTTAGTTTTGACATATGCTGTCTTTTGCGTATGTTAAAGAATATTGCCAGTCAGTGCAAGTGCTGGGGTGTATTGCTTTTTCTGCTCCATTTTACGACTCAAAAACAGTTACTGGAAATGAGACTGGAATAGTCAATTATTCATAGGTGATCTTAGCATACTGTCCTCAAAACGATTTAGAGCTCTCTTTACAACATGTCCTCTGCCTCAAGACGAGAAGCAACTCCACACCCCCATCACAGAGCTGTGTATCCAAATATCTCCCTGTGCTTTTCCATCTGTGATGAATTAGCTGGCCGAGGTTTATCATTCACAACGTGCATTCCCCAGCTTGTCCCTCACGACTGCCAGCCCATATTTGTTCAACTTGCTCTTGACACTCACGATAATTGGAGTCATCTGAAACAAAACTCTGAGCTTCCCCAACAGCCAGTGTGAATCTCCACTCAAGACCTACAAACCCTCTGGTAGTTACTGCATTGCTATTGAGCCACCTAACACATATTTGCTGGTATCACGTTAGGTCCCCTAATACTATTTTTCCATCAGAAAAATGATCACCAATACATCAGGATCTTTTATGTGGCAGCCACTGCTACTACATTTAATTATTTCAACTAACAGCTAAAGAAGCATTGACTTCCAAGTGGTTTCTTTGTGGTTTTCAGGTTATTAACATCTTTAGTTGTGAAAAAAATTCAAAAGCATTATTCACTTGCAAAGGATCTCATTTCACATCTGTGGAATGCACAGAATTTCTGAAAGGAGGAAAAGTATTAAGCACAGATGTTCTTCCATTTATTATCCTCAAGATAATGAATATAAAATATTAGCCAGGTTTGGAAAGCTTCTTGCCAACTGTCGATCTACAAGAGAAACCTGCAAATAATTTAGAGAAGACTGATTATAGAACTATCTGCAATCAATGTGCCTCACTAACAGATGCTGAAAAATTGCAGATACACCTCAACAAAACCTAACTAAGAGCTAATTTATGCCTCCGGTGGAAACAACTCAAGGACAGGCCTCTACCATCTGAGCTAGAGAAGTAGAGACCAGACGCAGCAAAGGATGTCTAGTGGTCCAGTGTGGATCAGGAGTGGCTGGGTCTACAGGGTGGAAATAAAAACAACCAAACAGGATCCAACAGAGGCAGGAGCTCAGAGGATGCTGTGGTCACATCCCAATCATAATCCATTCCTCAAAAGGCAGTCATTTAAATATGACTCCTCTCATTCAATGACCCCAGGTGAATTAGAGGAGGGGGGAAAAGGAAGTTTGGACCCACCAAGCACCGAGGGGCTCATCAATTTGTCCAAAGTCCGATTACCTATGAAATATACAAATGATCTGGGAAAGTGAGATATGAATCCAGGCTTATTCCCAGGTTGAAGCTTTTCTGTCTAAAAAACCACAAGTCTCCTTTGGACCAATGAATGTGGAATTATTACTTTTATTATTTTGCTCAGAGGCGATTTAAACCAAAAAAAAAAAGGAGAGAAAAAATCAATAAATTATTGTATGGACTCTAGGATGCTTTTCAGAGAAGGGACAATCTGATACTGGCTTTCCTCTGAGTACAGGAAGAAATGAAAACATCTTCCTACTCGATGGGTCATCTAAACCATGCAGCAAATAGGGAAACAAAGGCCTTTTCTGCTTCTTCCAGGTATTTTAAAAGACAGGATCTGCCATGACTTCACTCTGTGAGGACCTTAATCAATTCTGTTTGAATCAGGAGTTATTTGAGAATGTTTATGTCTGGGTAAACCCAGCAGTGGAAAGGAATGTCCATTTGTGGGAGCGGGTATCACCTCTGAAGGGAAAACCTACTAGCTCCATTCAGACCTGTATCCCTCTTTGAACTGCACAGACCAGTGTTACATGCTCCGTTTGAGAACATCTATTCTACAAGAAAAGCTCTTCCTGAAGACCTCAGTGGGCAAATGCTTTGCTAAAAGATCCTGATCTATCTCCCTTACATGCTCACTCCTGTTAAAATTAAGATGAATTATCCGGAGGCACCAACCAAGGCACCTGGAGAAGTTAACCCCAAACAGAAAAGCACCTAAAGAGGTCAGGAACCTGCAGGGTCCAGTATCAGGCTAGCTAGCTTTTTCAGAGCACTTTTGAATGGTAGATCCCAAGCCCTGCAGTGGCCCTTGCCCAAGCCCTGCTGGCTGGTAGCAGCAGCAGACAGCTGTCTTTTGTGAACTATTCCACAAAAAAAAAGATGGAAAATATGTCAAGCCAGCTTTCTTAGAAGTTCTTTCCAAGTTTCTGAAGTGCACAGCAGTTGGCATGCCCGTGAGCATTTCCACCTGTAACTTCTTTCTCATTATGTCAGCAGTGGGAATGAAAGCCTGGTTGTGTATCGCATTCCTTCAGAGGCATCATGTCTGGTTTTGTCTTTGTCAAACGAGTGATGCCTTGGTTGCCACCAGTCCAAAAACGCAGTGGCAGCTATCAATGCACCAAGGAAAAGGGATGTCTGCAGCAGGGAATTCTGCACCTCGGTAGATGCATCTGCACCTCATTCCCAGACAACCATATGATGGCGCTAGATTATATAATGAATCTAAATCTGCCAAGAAAGAGCAAGAATCCACTAACAAAAGTGGAGACCTGTTTCACATAGTAGATCAAAACAGGCACGAATGATGGAAAGAAAGTGTTTCTCAGCTGAACTTCACACATTCCAGTTGCAAAGCCTGGCAGACTGTCAAGAGACTGAGCGGAGACTCTCGTCTGGGAAATGGGAGTACCCCGTCACAGCTAACGCCGCGGCACCGCAGCTGGTAGCCAATGGCACAGGCCCCTGATGGAAATAAAGCTTTCAGTCACGCTCTAAAAATGATGGTTTCTGCGCCGGCAGGCTCCAAATGTCAGCAGGAACCCGGTGGCTTCTCCTCCACGTCAGGGCTTGGTCTGGCTGCTCACCAACAGCACAAGGGTCGTGGGTCCTCCAGTTGAGCAGTCAGCAAAAGGCAATACACTCTGATTTACTGACCATTATGTTCCACGCTGCACATCCCCAAATGCCTGAGGATGGGCAGGAATCGTAGCTGTTTCTGGGTCGGGGAACTGTTTTTTTCCAGCAAAAGTACAGCCCCTACTAGAGCAGATGCACAGCCGATGCTCCGTCCCGCCAAGGTGTGCTAGGCACATGCTCTAGTCACCTCCTCAGATATCTCAATGCACATTTATCGGTACATACCTTTATGCACGTTCAATTTAACATAAACTGCAAACATGTTAATTCCCTAGGCCACCAATTCAGGAATGATATTTTGCCATTTGAAGGAATCTAAAATAAAATGGGAATAGCTTGATCGTTTTATTCCCACAGTGAGTAGCTGTCTTCAGCAAGACCAGAACAGTAGCAAATTTATCTTTCATGTTGGTTCTTTCCAAGGGTTGGATCTTTTAGCAAGTTACTCCATATTTAGGAATACTGTTGGGCTTCAGTTGACAGGTGAGCTTTGTTTGGAGTAACTGAAAATAAAACTGATTTTTTATTCTGCCTAATTCAAAACTTCTTGGGAACATTTGGAGCATTTGGATGCTGGTACCCAAATACTCACCCTGACTTTTGATAGCAATCTGTGCTATCAAGTGCCCAGTAATATTGTTGCCATATTTCTGGTTTTGGGGAACCTTCAGACAGAGCCAATGATCTTAACAGTGTCTTTTTGAAGTTCCGTGTTACACTTATGGTAAAAGAGGGGCAATTTCAAACTGTGAGTCTGTTTTCTCCTTCTGTGGAGATAAATAAATACGCACGGTGATGAGAAGGGAGATTCCAGCTGTACTCGCCTTCTGGAGTGCAGGCACACGCTGAGTATAAGCAGCCAGTGCCTCAGCCCAGCTCATTCACACGGGTTTCAGAACAAAGTCCTGATCCTTGGTCGATCCTCCTCAAAAATCGACATATAATCAAGCACGGTTCAGCATATTTGCATGGCAGAACACCTAGAGATGAGCAGAGGCACTGACCACACCTATGATTTTAGAGACTGAATAGGTTGCTTCAATTTTAAACAATCCAAAAGACCAAATGCATTCATTTTTCATCTATATGAAATAAGGATTTCATTATACTTACCGTGCAGTTCACTTGCCTTTCTCGTATGATATTACAACTATCTGAAGTTAAGCCACTCACTCACTGAACGTCACTTCTGGAGCCTAAAGCCTCAGTTTTATCTCAGACAAATCTCTCATTGCGACTGAGGTAATTCATAGGTAATTTGTTACCATTGAAGGCTCAATCTCCTAGTTATTCCAATAAAGCCTTTTTTTTTTTTTTTCTATTATACTTGTAAAAATGTCAAAAAAAAAAAAAAAAGATTCTGTGCTGTTTAAAAGTTGTCAAACCAATTTCTTTTAAACTTAATTGAAGAAAAAAGTGTTTTGCACACTTTAGTGGGGAATTCATATTGGGACACCCAGCTGACAATGAAGTTTCATGTCCAGAATATAAACCCCACAAAATATGGGCACATAATGGAAGCACTGATACATCTGTAGCGATGACAGTGTCAAGGTAATAAAAACTAACATCACAATGTTACCCCTCTAAAACAAAAATATACAGAAATAAACACATAAGAACATGCTGAAAATCATACAGAAACTCTGTTAAACATTTTAAAAGGTAATAAAAATGCCTTTGGCCTGTTAAATGCACTCTACTGACTACATGAACCAGTGCCAAGAAGTATCAAAGCTTTCGCAAAGAAAAAGAAATTAGAGAAGAAAGCCCAAGAACTTGGTGGTGTATGTCCTTGTTGAATAATTAAATGAATGTGCTGGACATAACCCTGGAAAAAGTATATAGGCAGTTTCATCTTACAGAAACACACGTACACATATTCAAATACACACTCACAAATATACATGTCTGCATCTGTGTATATATGTTCATTTACATATCCATGCATATATATATGTATGTTTATATGCATGTATATACATGCATACACTTTATATCTGTGGTAATATCTACATGATAGCTTGGCAGGGATAGAATATGAGTCTCAGAAACATTAGAAACATTAGAAACATTAGAAACATTAGAAACAGCTTTCTCTTTTTTTCTCTTTTTCTTTTTCTTTTTCTTTTTCTTTTTCTTTTTCTTCGCCTCAGAGGTAATACTAAAAAAATGTTGTGTATTTTTCCATCTATATTAATGTGTTTCTCCAAGTCTTGTGCAGTAGATTCTCGAGGTGAAATCCTAACCCAAGAGTCAAAGTGTTAAAAATATCCCTCTCACAAATTCATTGACAAAAGTAAATCTTATATCCAAGTCTTGCTATCAGCCCCAGGCCCAGTTCTGCACCCTGCCCTATGTCTATTGCCAACCAAATCGTAGCGCTTTCATTTATAATCTTACAAATAACTCCAGCTCCCATTACACAGAATCCCTAAAAAATTTAGGTCGGAAGACATTCCTGGAGGGCATTTAATCCCCTCTGCTGCTTAGAGCAGGGCCAGCTGCAAAGTCAGACCCCTTTGCTAAGATGAGCTCTGAAAATTCCCAAGCACAGAGACTGCCGCTTGCCTTCTCTCACGGGGAAATTTTTAGGCATTTTTTCTTTACGTTTGGTTGCATTCAGCCCTGAAGCTGCCTTTGCTCCAGGCTGAGCACAACCTCCCCTTGCCTCTTGGGACGGGTGTTCTTGTCTCTCTGGTCAGTTTGGGGTATCTCTGCAGAGGAGATGAATTTGATGCCTTGCTAGGAAAACCTAAAGTTGAAAGAAGACTTTAGGGTTTTTAAATTAAGATTTTTCACTTGATTTTTGGAAACACCCACCAGAAAGACTGGAAGTCGGCGGACCGGGACTCCTCCCGTGTCTGTGCGCGCTCCCTTTGTGCAGGGGCAGTAATTTAATCTATTTACAGTGACTTCACAAGTGACCCCTGGAACGCGTCACCATAACCTTAGGAGGATCTATGGAAAACATGCTTGAAAAATTCATCGCTAACCAGATGACAAAAGGTTTGGCTTCCTGTTTGGGCCAGATGGAAGAGATCTTGCGTGAAGCCCATGTAGTCTGATTTTCTTGTGTTCAAACTCAAAGCAGCTGAGTTCTAAGTGACTTGGAATCACTAAATACTTGGCTGATAGTTCTTTTAACTAAGGTCATTTTTCCCTTTGAAAAATGGGAAGCATTGAAACTACTTACCTTTCAGCTGCTAAGCTAATATGTGGCACATTACCTGTGTGGAGTTTTCAGTGAACAATCATATATACAGCTACATTTGGGTTATAGCATTATCTATATGCATACATGAAGGCAAGAATATATGTTCTTCC
>JAVCKT010028325.1:0-15991 GCA_032273925.1 Rhynchotus rufescens
ACTCTGGCAAGAATAATCTTTCAAAGATGAGCCCATGGAGTTTGCAGGACAACTTAAAGGAGCATCTTTGGGAAAAGCGGTAACTGTGCCTTCAGCTTGTCCCAGCAGAGCATTGATTCTGAATGACAGTGATTCTCCTAATGCTAATCTGGTTACCATGTCATCAATGACCATTTGTTAAAAATCCTGTTTCTTTAACACTGTAGCAGATGTCCGCGAGTGGAATGCCATGGTGCAACAAGTCAAATACACTGTAAGAGCTTTACTGAAACTCTAGGTAGCCTCTAGTGGATGCTTTTAAGTTACCCTAATTTCTTCTACCTGCAGACCTCACATTTTGTGTGATCATCTCACAAAATATATTCATACAGATTTTAGAAATTATTAAAATGACCTTTTGGTAACCTGGGGTATAAATGTCAAATGTCTGGGCTGTTTGAGGTTACTTTCCATTAACTCACTGAACCATTCTGAAAGCAAGCTTCAAATGTCAAAGTTGGGAGTTGAAGAGGTCACGTAACTGAGTGAAGAAATAAGAAGGACAAATGACCTCTTGCTGAACTTTAGACAAGAGGTTAAAGATCACCGGTTTTTTTCTAGATTATTGTTAAAAGCTTTTCTATATCAGGAATAATGTTTAACTTGATAAATGGTCTTTCTCTCTGTGGCCAGAGCCCTAGAAGAAATTAAAGAGATTCCAAGATTGTGTCTGAAAAAAATGTCATACAGATGAGTGACTATAGTAAAAGTGATAAGCTACTGAAATACTGGGTGTTTCATATCTCCCTATACTTGTCATTCATTAATCCTTGATGCACCAGATTTCAAGTTGCTAGTTTAATATCAATTTGGAAGTTAATGGACAGCATTTTAAAATGTTTATTTGTTGTTGATGGAGGTTTTTTTTGTTGTTATTTTGTTTTACTTATTTATTTATTTATTTTCATTCTATGGAAGTAATTGCTTGCTGACCTGTTCCTTCCCAGTCTCCACAGGGCTATTCAGCATTAGTGTTATTATTCTGACTTCATAATTCCTTCCACATTCTCCAGCATTGAAAAAAGAAACTTAGGAAGACAAGGGCCAGTCTCCTTTATTCCAGTTTCAATTTTGCCTCAGAAAAGAGTGGACTATGTTACTATGCAGCATGAAAATGCAATGCTCCAATTTTAAGCAACCATAAATACTATATGTTTAATGCTGCATTTTTTTTTCTTGGCTTCTTGTTTGAGTAACATGCAAGAAGCAGCACAGGATTCCAGGAAAATATATACATGCTGGAATTGCTGAGAAGGCTCCCAAACTAGACCTTTGAAAGGAAGGGATCTAATTGTAGTATTATTTCACACGCTTTCAGTTTGGAAACACAAGAGGTTCTGTTCTTCTTTAGTCGTCAGTGAGGAGCAACTTCTCTCTATCTGAGAAGAGGTTGTTAAGCTAATTATGAATGCTCAGTATACTGCATGTGTTTCAATATCTGCTTGTATTCACCCATGAACCACGCCTTTTGAAAACCCATAGTTTTCATTAATCAGGTGTTAATATGCAGTATTTGGAGGATTTGGATTTTTTTGAGTTGGATACCTTAGACTTTCTAGACGCTAGAAACGGTTTTTAGACTTAGACTTTCTAGACGCTTAACGGTTTTTTAGACGCTTAACGGTTTTTTTAAAAAGGAGAAAAGTAAGTCTCTCCTCTGTAACAGTTTAATTCCAACAGAATTAGTGCCTATTGATTTAATGGGTGGATGATGTTGTAGATGTTTGCAAAGTTTGTGAGTATCTCAACAAGCAAATATTAGAAGATTTTAAAATACTTTAAGCAAGATATGTAATTAGTAAGTTGGCTTCTATATGAGAAATCTATTTAATGGTTTCCTGATATCCAGTTATGTTGTTGAAGTAGTTAAGGAATACATCAGTATTCCACCTTTTTGGTCACAGGTGTGATTGCTGAAGAGTCAAAGCTTATTGCCTGTAGGTCTGTCTGTTCCTGCTGTGGGTTTGTTTTGTCCTGATAGAAAACTGGCAGCTACTGATATATTTTATTTGTAGCAAGCATATGAAAGACAATACTGTTAAAACCGAGTTTTTCACAAAACCTTTGTTTAGCTCCAGAAGATTTGTTGACTTTTTGTAGTGGGTTGCCTGAAGAAAATGCAGTTTTGCATAGGGACAAGGAAAAGAAATCTGCCAGTCAGTTTATCCAACTCAGAGACCTGCTCTTAAAAGGGATATTCAGATCCAAGTCTAAAAAAGATTAAAATAGCAATGTGTTGAGGAAGAACCTCTCACAGAAAAAATTAAAAAAAAAAAATGCTTTTTCACATCGTTTTGTACAAGTGTGTTTTGTGTTTGCTTTGTTCCAGTTTAGTCCTGAGATTCCACAAGTAGACCAGCATCCTCTCTACGGACTCATTGAAATGGAAATGTTTTTGCCCTCCGCTGTGGAATGCAAGCTATTTTAGGAATGTTCCTGGGTCTTTAGGCTTCTTAAAACTCACACTTTAAGATTTTTTTTAGCTTCTTTTAACTGATTCTCATAACAAAACAAGCATCCAGAATGATGTTTGGTGCCTTGATCTTGACCCAGCAAAATAATAAAGGGTGGTTTGTCTTTGCGTGTACAAATGGTTCCCTTCAAGTTAGTGGTGATAGGATACAGGCAAAAGGGAGAAAGCGTTGCTGGATCAAGATGAGAGAGCAGAGCGCTTTGTAAAGCCAGGCTACATGTCAGCCCTTGGCGAGGATTGAGACCCTTCCCTGGACTTTGTGGAGCTGGTGGCATTCCCAATTCTGAAGCTCCAGGACCCCCTTTAGGTGCACTGCTTCCCACAGTGAGCCCTCCTGGGCCTTTTCTCTGAGAAAAGCTTGGACTCGAGGCCTCTTCTTCACTTGGATTCAGGTTGTCTGTGGGCCTGCAAATGCTTCAAGCTGACATGGAAACTATCAAGCAAAAAAGTATAACAATAAAACCACATATTTGCAGTTTCATTTCTTTCTGCACATTGGATTAAGATTTTTCACTGAAGGTCTCCTTGTCATACTTGGAATTTACTTTTTTAACTCTCTTTTTAAAAATATTGCTTGCCAGGGTTTCTTCTTTCATCCTTACTTTGCTGATGTGCAAGGACTCTTCTTGATGCATTATCTGTCATTGGTCTACATTTGGACCTAATGATCTTGAAGTGTTTTTCCAATTGTAATGATTCTATGATTCTATTCTGCAATTTTGCTGACCAGGAGTAGACCAACATCAAGTGATGTGAGGCTAGGAAAACTTTGATGAGAGACAGTGCCATGTTTCAGAACAGGACGTGCTTGCTTGCCTAGAAACAAGATTTTTTTTGTCCGCATGTTTTATGTAAGACATATGATACCAAGTGGTTTTGCTTTTCGTGAAAATGTATTTGTTTTTAAACTGGAAATAGACCTGAATGAAGTAGACTCATGTGTGGACCATATTTGATCTGTTGTCTGCAAAAGTGATTGTAATCAGATTAGAATTGATTGATGGATGGAAGGAGTGGAAAGAGAGGATTTTTTTTGTGCATGCTGTCCAAATATCTACATCAGTGTAACTTTGGTAATAGAATAGCTCATTGATCCAAGAATTACTGAAGTAAATGGGATGCTTGAACTCTAAGTCTCTGGAAATTGGCAGGGCTCTTCATTGCTTACATACAAAGCTATTTAATTTTTTGAAATGCTTTTAAAGTTATAAAGTATCCTGCAGCGGCAGGACTACATTTATGCATTTGCATGTGTAGGTATCTACGTATTTATATATACACATACTTTAAAACAATATCAACACATATTTTTAGTGAACTCATTAGAGAAACCACATCCTTGAGTGCATTATTGCACTATTTCCACCCACGTAGTCTCCATTGTGATTTTGTGCACAGTTGTTTTACACCTGCAGAGTCCTTTGTAAAAGGGGGATGTTTCATCTACAACTTACAATTTTCATTAGTTTTTGCATTCACAAGTAAGTCTTCCATATGAAGCCACTTCTGCAATATCAGCGAGGTAGCTTGCTAAAATTGGGATGTATATATTTCCATGTTGTTATGCTGAAGTTCTTTGTTCAGTCAAGAAGATAGAGTAAAATATTGCAATGGTAGGAGGGCTATGCTGTTACAATTGTATGAATGTATAGGTTTATACTATTTTATAATCCGAATTACAAAGTTTATAATGGAATTAAACATGGAATTTATAATTCCATGTTTAATGTTATTTCCATTGTTAATGTTATTTCCATTAAGGGCTGACACACAGAGTAGGCCCAAAATGCATAAAATTGCATTGGTGAATATTTGATGAGTTGTGCTTAACATGGACCAAATCCTGAAATCCTGGTTGTGCATGCACGTGAGGGGAAAAAAAAAAAACACAGAAAAGATTCCCCAAATCTGTATAGGAGCTTCTGAATGGAGGTTTTGGCCTCTCATACTACTTTTTGCCTGTTAGCACTTAAATGGCTTGTGTTTCATTACGGCCTTCCTTGCCTTTTGTCAGTCCAGGAGAGCAGAACGGTAAGCGCACACACAGCAGCGCCCCGCATGCGAGGGCGGAAGCGCGCGGGATCCTCCCGCGGCCTCGCCTGCGGAAGGCGCGCGTTCCCACGGGGCAGCGCAGAGCCGAAGAAACCCCGGCAGCCAGTTTCTATAAGGGCAAAGAGAGTTCTTCCTGATTTAATCTCAATGTATGTAGGGTGAGTGTGGTTTTCCTGTCATGTCTTTGCTTGTGTGTTTTGAGGACACCCACGACGGTGTTATTTAGTTTGTACTTTTTGAAAAAGTGCTTTTGCTTGCATTTTAGTTTTACGCAGTTAAAAGGTGATAAAAGGTACTGAGACAACAATAAGTCATTCTTATCATAAGATGTGTGAATCTGTAGTCAAAGATACAAGTGCCTGGGCTGTCCGGCACATTATTCCCAATCTTTGAATATAGCAAATATCCCATTTTCAGTTGGGTAGGTAAGAGGGAGAGACAACTTCACAGCATCAGAAGAGTCTTCCAGCAACTGCTTAGCTAACATGACTTTTCAGCAAGCAGCAAGAGATGTCTTCTTGAGCCGTATTACAAAGGGTAGGACTGTGCTGGATATCTGCATTGCTTTTTGTGGTAGACCATTGTGCTGAAGGCTACGTAAGAAACTTGGCACCATCCTTTGGGGGTTCTAGGGGGCTCTTCTGTTGCAGTTGCTCTTGGTCACAAGCAGCCATGGTTCAGCCCAGGCTGAATTGATAATTCAAAAAGTGTTCTCCAGGTCGTTGTCTCTGCAGGCTATAGGTCTCTTCTGCAGACAGCATGTTCTTCTGTGATTTGTTTTAGATGGAGAACATCATAATGCAAATAACGACAGCGTAAGGGTGACAATCTGCAAGCTTTTCCTGTCGGTGATATTTATCTCTTTCCACATCTGTGCTTGCTTTTCCTCTTGCTCTCTGGACAATAATGTCAGTGAATGTAGATGTATGTCTTCCGGAAGAGCATCAGGTGAACGGAGGAGCCCTCACACAGTGTTTCTCACAGTGTGAGAAGTATCAGTTTGAGAATGCTATAGCATTGCAGGCAGGATTTGTGAAGGTCCCTTTTGGGGCTATTTCTTGACCTGTCTTGCAGTGAGCTTCCTCCCTCCTCAAGAAGAGGTTCAGGGCCAGAGAAGCAAGGGCCA
Organism: Rhynchotus rufescens; assembly: GCA_032273925.1. NCBI lineage: Eukaryota > Metazoa > Chordata > Aves > Tinamiformes > Tinamidae > Rhynchotus > Rhynchotus rufescens. The sequence goes on from JAVCKT010028325.1 coordinate 5,691, forward strand.
ACTGGTGAGACTGTATCATCTTCCTAGAAATCTGCAGTAACCTGCAGTGGATAGGAGGATTTTGGATGAGAGCTGCTTTCAGAAACCTCAGCTGGATTCTGTCACAGGCACCGGGGGGAGTGTGCAGCCTTTGCTGCCTCTCATGCTGCCTGTCAGTCTTCTGTCATTTGGGCACATCTGTGGTTAGCAAGGGCATGATTCACAGCCTCCACATCTGTCTGGCACGTCATGAGCTTTCTCAGAGGTCCTGGGCAGACTGGTCTCACCTGCTGTGCATTTATTTGTGGGGATCCCCTTCTCTCTGTTGCAGCATGGCCCCTGTCCTCATGGATCATTACCGGAAACTCTCTAGCTGATTTCCTTACTTCTGTATCATCCACATCAGAACAAAGGAATTAGCAGACATTCCCTTTTCCCACAGGGGACTGTGGAAATCCCAATGTTCTCCCACAGCTGCAATATGTATCTACCCCAAGCCAAACATGTCCACAGTGTGCCCATTACAGTCATTTCTACAACATAATATGCATGACATCCATACTTGCAAGAATGGTGGAACAACTAAGGAAGAAAATCACAAACCTGAAAGTCTCTTACTTGGTTTCTACACAAACTTCTTCTGCAGCATCCTTCTCTGCTTGACAGACAGTGCAACAATTTCCTCACTGCCTCTTACGGATGCATAACCCCCTTTCCCTACCACGAGACACTGAACTTTTCCTCCTTCAATGACTGCCTATAATCACTGCCTTACTATCTGTAAATACTGTCAACCATCTTGTTATACTTATCCCATCTAGTGCTACTCATCTTGAATAGATAAGCTAATTTCCTGATAACTGGAAACCTAATATGCCCCAGAAATCTTTGCCTCAAATTAATTGTCAGAATTGTAGTTTCGATTTGTGGGAAATATCACCACTTTCTTCCTCCTGCTCTTGCCTGTCCACTGATGAGAACGACAAATGTTTAGAAGCAAACAGTGCTTCATATAAAGACCAATGTGGTTTAAAATAAAAACTGAGAAAAATACAGAAGCCAATGGGGCTGTTAAACAGAGGCCAACATGGCCAGTGTCCAACTGCCTGAGTTTAGATTGACAAGTGGCCAGTGTGGCCAGAAACCTCCAGGCACAGTGCCTACTTGGCACAGCAGAAGTGGCTGCACTTATGTGTGACTCTGCATGTGCCTTTCTGCATATGTTTGCCTCCCCCCCCATAAAACTGGGGGCAAGACGTGCCTTCACTCACCAGAAGGCTGACCTGGAAGCAGGGGGGTGCATGTGGTGGTTTTATGCAGCTAGGAGGAGAGGAAGTCCTGGGCCCCTGTTGAAGGTAACTACAGGGAGGAGCTGAACAGCTTATGAAGGAGCTCTTAGCTCTGCTTACGCTCCCTTGCCTCTGCAAATACACCTGTGGCTGTTCTCTCCATTGAAGATGACACGCTGGCTGACTGCTAGAAGAAGAGTAGTTCCTGGTGTCCATGCGGCTGCTGTTCTGTTGTTTCCATGGGGCTTCTATGGCTTGTGTAGCAGTGATTCGGGATGCCCTTAAGGACATCTTCTCTCTTTGTCTGTAGTCCAAGTGCTGGACATAGGTGTTATGGGGTTGCTGTAGGGAAGAAAAAAGAAAGTTTCTCATTCTTTGAGGGCCCGTGGTTATGGGCCCTCACACAACATGGCATGGCTATGCTCTTCATAGTACCTTCATTCTCAGGGACAAATTGTTTGGCAGCAGAATCTTGTTCCTTTGATTATCTTCTAATTGGACTGTTAGAAGCAGAGATGTGTATAGGGTGGCCTGCGTCTCGTGGCCCTTGCATGCCGTGTGGAACAGTTGGTAGATGGCAACGTAAGGGGACTAATCTGTTGGCCTCAGATCGGAGAAAGGAGTCTTTTCATTATGGATAAAAGGGAGGGAAAGGAAGAGATAACATATGCAATAGCGCTGCTGAGTTCTTTTGTAGCTGACTGTGAGTAAAGAGTGAAGGGAGGACCTCCTCATACTTCTAGTTTCTCCTCCCGTCCCGGCAGCAGATGAACATTTTGAGTGTGGTGAAGTGTCATGCTGTGTCACGCTGGTTTTCTCCCAGCTCTAAGAGTGGTCCGGATTTGTGTGCTGTTGGGGTGGTCTAACAGATTCAGTTCTCTACCTCTCCTCCCTACCCCAGCATGCCTGTTGCTGTGAAATACTTCTATTTCCCCTGTTCTCGGTAGGTTCATGCTGCATGCTTTGGGCTCTGTTCTAGGAGAAACAACACCAGGGCACCTCTGGTAGTGATAAATAGAGAACACTGCTCAGAGTCTCTGGTACCCCTCTGAGCTATGATCGTCCTTATGCCAGGAGGAAAGGTCTGCTGTTCCAGGGAGATGTACATATGTTCTTCTCCTCTCTCCCCAGCAGAATCAAAGTAGATGATTCAGTAGACTGATTCAACCAAAATGTAAATGGATTAAATGCATGGACTACAAAGTCACTGGAATGTGGCAGGATGGCAGATACTTGAAGAATGGATGGGCTGAGGTTGGACTTCTTCTGCCCAGTGCTTGCTGCAAACCAGGTGTGGTAGGATGAACTACTGACACAAATGCTATGGAAGGAGAGAAATTGTGTCTGGTGCTTTACCAGGTAATTGCTCTGTAAACTGAATGCTTGCATATCAAATAATTTTGCCTAGTAGTTAAGGCAAGGGATGAAATTTTTAGTAGTTTGTGACACTCTTCGACAGTGACAACATGTAGCCTGCTGTGTTTGGGAATGAGAGGGCTGGCATGTGTACAGCCACATATGGATGCCGTTAGAGCCCACTGTTCCCTCTGCAAGACTGCAGTTCATAGAAATTAGTACCACAAACAAGTGGCCAGAGTGGAGGCAAACTGCATAGTAGTTTTTTACAACATGAAATTGTTTTCTTATTGATAACCAGGCTAAGAAATTTGCCGCTTACAAGTCTGATCTCAGCATAGCTTTTTTCACCAGGGAAAAAAGTCCTGTTTCTGTCTTTTTAGTATGCATACATCTTTACTGTTTCTGTTGCATATATGTGCATAGTCCCAGCCTGAGACCAAGTCTAGGGTTTACTAAGCTGCATGTTCATGTTTGGCAGTGGACAGTGATTACAGAAGTTGATGGGCTGGCACTCCTCATGTTCAGCTTTGTCCTTGATCTCAGGCAGAAGTGATGTACCAGCATCCTTGCTGTCTTCTGCCTGGCTTCTTATAAAAACAGATCCAAAATATGCTACCATAGAACTTGATTTATTTGTTTAAACATAAACGTCTAGTGTTGTTTGAGATGCCTGGATAGTCCTGCGTACATCTAGCTTCTGGTCCAACAGGCAGCCGTTTTCCTGTACAACCGGTGTTGCATCCTTTTGCCTCATGTGGATTCCTCAGATATCCTAGGGGATGTCAAGCGGCACCAGCTAGGTATGTGTGAGCAATCGAAGTGTCTTTGCTTGTAGTGTCTTCCCTGCTGAAGGTCTCTCATGAGCTGCCCAGTATTAGTTTTTTGCCCTAATTGCACACGCCCTGCAAGTGTGGGCAGCCCAAATGCGAGGGCAGGCTTTCTGGCTTTGTACTGAAACTCTGAAGTTTCTGCAACGATGACTGCAGCCTACCTTTCAGCTGACCCTCCCTGCCCCCTTCCCCAAGCAGTTACTTTTTAAAATGCAAAGCATGCACTTGTCTGCTCTTTCGTGAAGGCAGTATAGATCTGAAAGAAATATTTTAAGCATGTAGGAAGACCAAGAAGCTCTTTAGATTTTGATACCAAAACTCTTCCAACTCCTACAGTTTGAAGCATCTATGAAGTAGATTTTCTTTGTGTAATGTCCATTGTACTAGAATTGACTGTGCTTTCATCCATATTGGTTATATTGTGATTATATGTTATTTTGTGATTAGACACATGATAAGGTAGCAAATATGATTGATTTACTACATGTATCATTGTCTTTGGTTGAGGTCTATGAGTGCTTGTAAATAGAAACACAGAAGCGTATCAGTTGATAATCATCATACTCATTATTTTGCTCAGTGATGAGCTGTATTAATGTCATTGCTGAGTAAACTGTAGGGAGAAGGTTTATCATTTATATCATTTGTTTGTCATTTATGTATTTCCCTTTTATATCCTCAAGCTAAAGCCTCCAACTTAGATGCTTATCACTCAGATACCAGGAGTCACCAGGACTTTGTCTTCTGTAAACTGGCACTTCAGTCTGCCCTTAAGTGGCAGCAGATAGTGGAGTCACAGGTTCCTCATCTCACTCATGAGCAATCCAGCAAAGTCACAACTTTTTTTTTTTTTTTTTTTGGCATATACTCACCAGCAAGCTGCTGACTTCTCTGCACCTCTTCTTCTCTACATTCCGTACACTTCTTGACTCCCCTTGAGGCTGTTTACTCCTTGATTATTTTTATTCAACATCCATTTTTCCTGTCATCTCATCTTCATTGCCTTCTTCCATCTTCCTCCTCCTCCCTAAGTTTCTCCAGGCAATTTGGAAGTAGCTTACTAACCATTGTAAGGGTCAATATCTTAAATAAAAAATAGGTAGATTTACTCTTTCCTCTGAAAAAAAAGACTTCTTCCTTGTTAAATTTCTCTAGATACGTCCTCTCCATTTAAAGAACTTAAAGAACAAAAAAGATATGTGCCTGATACCTAACTTGGAGTTTAAATGTGACAAGTCAGAAAACTGATTGTTCTTTTTCATTTATTTTATGTAGGTTTCCTTTGCCTGATCTGTAAACATGTCCACAGACCTGCTATGTAAGTACATTTCTACCATCCCATAGTGATTTTTTGGACCATGTGTTTCTATCAAATTCCCAGATGTGCTCATGATTGATGTCTTTTATCTTAAATGTAAAGTCTGCTTTTGCATTTGCTTTTCTTCGGAAACATCTGTGGAACAATATTACCATTATAATCAATGAGATTATTCTTGGAGTAAGTCATGACTTAATACAAGTAAAATTGTAAAAATCTGGCCCATGAATAATGTAAGAATGGACTGGTTCATTGAGACTTTAAAAATCACAATTTTGTTTAGAGTGTTTTATCTATCTTTTGTGCAAATAACATCCAAGATTATTACTGAGTGACTTTTTTTAAATCTCTGTATGAATTTAACTCTTGTGTTACCGAAACATCATTATCCAAGCCACATCCACATCTCACTTCTCATTGTTTTTGTCCATCTTTCTTTCTTTGTTTTTTTCGAGAGCAAAGAATATACAAACAGCATATATTATATTTCATTGTCACAGCTACTGCAAAAACCTACCTCCATAGCATCCTTGGTACTTACAGTTTCTTGTTCCAGCTTATGATCACTGAAACACCAAGTGCTAGGTCTAATCTAGATACTTTCTTTTGGAATCTGTCCAGTGACTCAGTTTCCTTTTATTTTTTTAACCATTGCCTTCAGCCTTACCATTGATGTTCAGCCACCTACTGTTCAGAATAAGAAGGGAATTGTGGAAACCCATATTGTCTCTGGTATATCCTGAGAAGAACAAACAAAACTATATCAATAGCTGTAATCAGATAATAAAAAGGTTAGTGGCTGACTAGCAAAAAAGAGCTATTTGTGGAGGACATATACCTATTTCAACACTAAGTTATTGAAACTAAGTTTTATTGAGACTAAAACACTAAGTTTTTCTGTTTTTATCTACCTAGTAGCAATTTGGGGGCACATCTAAGTGTTTTGAAGTTATAGAGAGAACTCTTAAAAAAAGACACATGAAGATTGCAATATGCCTGACAGTGTCATCAAGGAGAATCACTGTCAAAGACTGAAATGCTAAGGAAAGGAGAGAGGGTAAGATGACCGAACAGTTGTCCTGGTCAAAATCAGTTAGTTGCAACTCCTCGATTCTGCTCAGACTTTTAAGCTAGGTCAGCTGTTTTTAGCTAATTTATGTTCTAGCACTCTCATTTTCCTGTCTTCATCTCAGCATCAGTGTCTTTTTCACACTTTTCCTAATAATTCGTGGGTTAAGAAACTTGTTGTTTGAAGAAAGTTTGAAGGAATTGCCTTTGTTCAGCCTGAAGAAGAGAAGGTTCATGTGGAGATAGAATCATGGTTCTTCCAATCCCTAAATGGTAGTTACTGGGCCAGTGGATGTCCTCCTTCACCAGATGCTTGGAGACAGAATAGGATATCAGGCAATGGCCACAAGTTGCTTCAGGGGAAATTCTGTCTAGATACAAGAAAAAATTATGTGATGTCAGCTAAACATGGAAATAAGCTGCCCAGAGAAGTGGCAGAATATCCCTCCCTAGATATATTCAAGGCTTGGCTTAATATGGCACTGAATAAGGCCCTGCTTTCACAACAGGTTGGACCAGATGATCTCCAGAAATACTTTCCAACTTTTTTTTTTTTTCCTGTGACTCCATGATTCTGCACAGTTCCTCATGTTCTCAGTGTCTTTGATGCAATAAGTCAGTTTTCCCTGCCACTGTGGTGCAGCTCATCTTTGGTCTTCGGTGTTGTTCTGCTTGTGCCTTGGCAAGTATTGTAATGCTTGGTCCTAGCGGCAGGATAGGTAGGATCTTTTTCCCACATGCGAATAATGCAAAGCAGCATTTTAGTGCTCAAGGGATGTTCCAGGTTCCCACTGGTGGGAATACATGTGCACATGGATTTATGACAAATAGGTAATGCCTTTGAGAAGTTTAGTGGACAGAAGTGGAGGAAGGAGAGGATTGTTTAGACATATGGACTTGGTTGTCTCAGTGACAGTAAAAGTTTCTGGCCCATATTATTTGGTGGTAGAGACCTAAGCACTCAGTCCCCAGCCTTAACCGCAGCATCCTCTTGCATTAATGCTTGGTTCAATACAAGGTCAAATTCTAGGATTAGAAATGTTGTTCCAGGTCAAACTAACAAGGACTAGATTTATATTAAAAAGAAAAAAATCTAACCAAAACGAAGCAAGAACCTTAGATTTGTAGGGAAAAAAATGCTGTAGACCAGTGTGAATTACACAAAGAGAATTTCACAGCGACAGAAAACATGGGCTGCCCTGGCTGCACCTCAGACTTTAGTAGCTGTGTCTTCAAGCCTGCGAAATGAAGCAAAAAAGCCAACATCTCAGTGAAGTTTCAGCATGATGAATTGGAGACAGACGGTATTTCTCTGTTTTCGATGGAGAAACTAAGGGGGAAAAAGAAAAAGGGAGAAGTTTATAAAATGTCTGGCACTCCTTGAGGCTCCACAGAGGAGGGAAGCGCCGGACTTCCCTCAGAGCTTGTTTTTCTTTTTATCCTCGGATGAACTAGCGTGCAGTATATTATGCTGCCTGAATGCCGGGGTTTGTCATGGTTCGCGCCGGGGGCTGTCCCTGGGGTGTAGGAAGCAGATGAGCGTGAATGGAGCGCGAGGTGGTCCGGGGGGCTCGAGCCCCGTCCTGGGGCAACCTGTCGCTGTGCATCCCGGCCAGGCGGTCCGAAAGCGGAGCAGGAGAGGAGGTGGGTCTTTGATCTCTTTGTTGGAGCTGCTCCCTGGGAATTCTCTGAAATCAATGCCCTGTTTTCCTGGAGAAATGAATGGCTGTGCCTAACTAGCTTTGTGAAGCCCCAGGGAATTCACTGCTTCTGTTTATTGACAGCTGAAAAGGAGCACATGGTGCTGAATGGGTCCTCTTGTGAAAACAAAACAGAGCAAAGTTAGACTTAGCTGAACACTGGGGTATTTGGAAAGCTGTGCTGAGAGAAGATGGCACGTTTCCTGCCACCTTGGGCTGGAGTAGCATGGCTTTTTTACTAAAAACACAGATTTAAGCAAGGTAAGGATTGCTTTGATTTCCTAAAGATGATACGGTTGTGAAATGTTTGCATTTGCGCCTCTGAGCATGAAACAATATTTGCATTGTATTCCGTGGTGGGAAACACCAAAGTAACTCTGACGTTGCTTTTAGCCTCGGTATATGTTTGTTTATTTTTTAATTGGCAGTGATTGATAGTAATAGGAAACAATTTGGTATTTGGGTCTTGCAGCCCAGCCCTTAACAACAGCCACTTCTGTAGGCTCTTGCATGCAGTGCTATATGTCTTTGAGAATCAGCTGAATTGCATCAGATGTTTTCTTGACCAGCATATATCACTGTGTTAATACTCACATATGGCAGCTGGCTAACAAGCAGACCTGTCTGGCAGAAAATCGAGGAATCCAGAATCTGCTGAAATGTAAGTTTTTATTTCCAAATCATTATTTTTGCTTGAAGACGCAAAAGCAAAAGATGGGTTTGCCATTATACTTGATGTTTTAAGAGATACGGCTCTTTTTGTTAAGACAACAAAGAATAGCAAGATGAGCATGATAGTGAAGAAGCAGTATTTACTTCGTGGAAGTCCAGAGCAGTTTATGAGACTAAAGGAATTTGGTGTGTAATTCATATGTAAATGCCCTGCTTAAAACAGGAGAACAAATCCCCAGAGTTCCGCTATGAGTTTCTGTGGTGACTGAAGAAAAAGGTTTCTGAGCTTCTGAGAGCTTCTACTTTCAGGTGTGGCAAACTTAGCACTGGAGGAGAGCAGTTATATAAGGACACTTCTCTGTGTATCTGTTTAAGTGTACGGGAGAACTCCAAATGCGACACTAGTTGCCATGCTGCCTTTTCCTTTGGAGGCAGGAATAGTTATTGTTTTTGTGTTGTGAAGCGGACTCAAAGTATCTCTGTGTGTGTAGTCGCTCTAAAACTCTTGAATAATCCCATAATTTCAGTGGTACTGCTTGGAAGCTTTATGTTTTATCAGAGTAATTTGTATTCCTCAATGACATTTTTACTTTGAGCTAGTAATCTTCTTAATTTTGTCCAGCTTCGCTCTTCTCTGTGACAGATAACTTATCTGTTTTTCTTGGAAGCATGGGGGGCTCCATACGCTTTCTGTAGAGTATTTTGGGATCCTGAAAGTGAAAACAGGCAGTTTACTTGTAAAGTATCAACAATTTTGCTTGTGAGTTTTGCCTTTAAAATTCCAAAGTTTTTAGAGGGAAAAACAAGTACAGTTTTGATTTTGACAGGGATAAAAGCCTTGATTTCAAGCAGGGTTGTCTGTGTTTGTGAGCTGTACTATTGTCACTACTGTTATACAAATATCTCCCTAGCATTACCTGATTTAGCTGTATTTATATTTACTTTTTATGCACTGGAAGCAGCTAAAATTTGACTAGGAAAGAAATAGATATTTAGATCGTTTTAATGCTGAAATCTCCTAGATGGGCTGTGAAAATGCTGAGCAACTGGGTGTTTCTGGGTGATTGTAATGGTGTAAATTGAAAATAATTACAGCCATAGAAAGCTCAGATGATTCTGAGCTTTTTTAGTTAATATAGTGGAAAAGAAAATAGATGGCTTATGACAGAAAAATAGCATGTATTTTCTCTTAATTGAATGATAAGGCAAGAAAGAATGTTGTGTTTAATTTAGTGGATTGAAAAGTCTATAGCCATAGGAGTGTAGGGAAGTATATGAGGATGTTTTGCCAAAATGTTTGTACCAAGGGCTTTTCTGACATCAAGGATATTGTTTTTTTTTTTTTTTTTTTTAAAGTCACTATTTAGTCACCAAAAGACTAAAAGGTCTTTTGGTGGCGTTGGAAGTAAAAGTAGTACAAAATAATTGGTGTCTGACTGACAGCCTCAGAAACGCCAAATATGTTGTGGGTTATGTGAGCATATATATAGCCCACATAAGTAAGAATGCAAATTAAATGATTAGGGTTATACAAATAGATGTCTGACAAATGGTCCATTTCCCCCAAGACAATGCCTTTAACATCTGCTCATCATCTTGTCCTTTGAGCTAGGAAAGGATGAAAGCTGAAACAAATTGCTTGCAATTTTACTCTGTGAGGATGTTTCTTAGTAGAAGTATATTTTTGTGATAAAGATTTATGGTTTCTATTTAACATTTTCATAACTTTTTGAAATAGTTTTGAAGAAATTTTGCAAATTAATCAGAAAGAAATGTAGAGAAAGTCTTTGGATTTTGTTTAACCTCAAATTAAGATGACTGTCAAGTATGACTATAGAGATATATTATAATTGGAGTTTTAGAAAGAATCTGCAGTCTTCTCTAAAACCACAAATTTTTGCAACTCAAATGTAGTTCTCTTCAGCAATTCTCTATTCATGCAAAATATAATTCAGTTGTTTTCAGAGCAGACTCAAAGCTGTCCTTATACCAGAAGAGAATAAGTATTTTAAAGGAAATGTCCTATACTGCTGCTGAATATGTTGCTATTTTTATTTAAAAAGCTCAGGTGGACACAGTTTCTTTA
>JAVCKT010028327.1:0-43493 GCA_032273925.1 Rhynchotus rufescens
GCGGCGGCGAGCGGCCGCCCGGGCAGGCGCAGCCGAGGAGCGTCGCCCCGCGCCCGCGCGCCGCACACGGGTGTGTGGGAGCGCCCCGGCTGCGCCGCGGACCCAGAACCTCTCAGGCGGAGAGCGGAGCTGCCCAACGCCCTGCGGGAGCCAGGGAGGAGCGAGACGCGTGGCGCGGCCTGCGCCGCGGCCTCCTCTTCCTCCCCGCGGCCGCTGCAGCGCAGCGCGCGGCTCTCCCCAGCTCCCCCAAGGACGGTGCCGTTCTCACGGCACCTTCGCTCACGGGATCCATGCCAAGAGGGATCCCCCGCGCCCGTCCAGACCCTTGATGCACGGGCGGCAGGTAGGGGTGCCCAAGTCAGCAACCGCAGCCTCCTCGGCTGCAGGCAGAGCAGACCCCAGACCCCAGACCCCACGCACAGGAACAGAAGGAATTTTCCCTGCCTGGGATGTTTCACGTCTCCGAGCCCAGAGCTGGAGCATCCAGATACTAAGGGCCGCCTGGTGCCAGGCACAGAGCCGCCCCGGCACGCAGCGGGAACGCCGGTTCCCAGGCAGGGAGCCGGGACGGTGCCCGGCGCGGGAAGGGGGGGCCCAGTGGGCTGCTCTTACCACCCATCTCCGCGGCGGCTCCCACCGCTCAGAGCTGCTGCTGCTGCCGCGCGGGTGCCGAGGAGGAGCAGAGCCGTCGCCTGCCCGCGGTGCCCACGGTGCCGGTGGGGCCGGGCTCCCCGCTCTGGGCTCCTCTTCCTCCTGCTTCATGCGGCTGTTGGGCACCCGCGCCGGGGCACCTGGTTTGAGTCGTTGGGTAAAGCACCGAGCCGTGGTTTAAAGCTGCAGACAACAACCGTGTGTGTCCATGGGATCTTTCTGGCCCATTTTGTGTCGTTCTGGAGTTGACTAGATCTATAGAAGCAGTTCCTGATGGGAAATACAAGCGCACTGAAAAAGTCAATTGTTTTCTGATGCAAACCCGATTTTGAGAGCTGTGCTCCGTTCACTGCAGTTTGGGTTGGCCCCGTTTTTTGTGTGTGCATCTTTGTATGTGAGCTGTGCCCTCAAGGTCGGTAACATCGACCCAGTCATCGTTCAGTGCCGAGGGAAGTCTCTTATCAAGCTCCTTGGGGCAGTAAACAGCGTGGAAGATCCTGCAGAGATGGCAGATGACACCTGTGCATTCTGTGTCTTACCAGATAAAAGATCAGCTCGGCATAGAGGAGCAGAGCGGAGCTCCTGCGGGGCACGTTACTGCCCTCCTGCTCCAGAGCCAGCCCCGCCGGCGCGAAGCGGCTCCCGAGGGAGCCGGCCTGGGCGCTGCCGAGCGCCCGCACCAGCATCCCGAGGGCGTCGCGCGGAGCGGAGCGCTGCCGGCCGCCCTGCCCGCTCCCTGCCCGCAGCCGCGGTGGCCGCACGCGGGCACCGCGCTCCTCCTGGCCCCGTTCAGGCAGCACTCGATGCTTTAGCGTTTTGGCTCCGTTTAAACCCAGTGCGTCCCTCTCCCCTCGATAAACCCACGGACACTGCGTAAGGAAAAGGGGGTTCCGCAAGGGCAGAGAGAGCAAGCAAAAACCCCACCGGCTCATCAGCTTTCCTTGAGCATAAAGAACGGAATAGTTAAATCACTTAACCTGTTTTTTCTTTTTTTTCTTTTTTTTTTTTGAGGCTACTTATTCATCCAAAAAACCCCTGACTGAATGCCTGATTTTCTAAAGCAAGGGAGATCCTTACATTGCGATTCGTTACAAGCATTTATTCGGCACCTACTGGCACTTTACAAGGCGTGGATGGAGGAGACACCGAGGACGCCGGGCGGCAGCGCCGCCCTCGCCGGCTTGCGGGGCGCCCGTGCTGAGAAAAAGGCAAGCAACGTTTCTCACGGAGTCAGGTGAATTCAACATTCACATATATTTGCTGAAAAAAAATTATATACATCTGTAGCAAGGCTCCGCCAAGTTTGAAAGATAAGCATCATCTAGTCACTAAATTAAAAAAATAAAAATCTGACTTTTAAATCCTTTTCTTTTTATCCATGTTCAAGAGCACAGACAGTTTATTTTTTTGTTAGCACATTTGGTGAAGGATGTATGTTTGCGTGAGAATCCTTGGAAACGGGTGAAAATTTGGCATTGGTTTTGGATACGATGGAAAATAATAAGAAGCCACTTACGCCTTACAGTCTAAATAATCCACAGAGTATATCAGATTGCAAAAGGGTCACAAAATAGCAGTCAAAGAGAAGCCTAAACACCCAGAGACTTAACATACATGTCCGATAAGTAAGAACAAGGTATAGAGCATGCTGGCTAATTAAATAAATTTCACTTTAAACCCTGTTCCTTATGAGTGTCACCCTGGAAAAACCATCCCGTACCAGAAATGGACTCTGAAGAGATTGCTATAACCATTCACAGTAAGGCTTTGAAGATATATGAAGTTTTATAGCATTTGTATTTTAAGGATTTAGGGCAAGTACATGTTCTTCTACTGAATAAAAAGAAAGTTAGTACTTAAAAGGTTCAAAAATATATCAATCATGTGATTTTTTTTTTTTTTTACATAAATAAATTATATTGATTTTGGATTTAACAGCTGAAAAAACCCTTTCTGCTTCCACTGGAGGCAAAACTGAACAAAATGTTAGTTAAATAGAGATAGCAGCATTTCTAAGAAATCTGTCGACAGTGATACAGTATCTATGCTACAAGGATGTTATTAAATAGAACACATTTAATTACGGGGGAGGTGCATTATGATTGGTTACACACTTTAAAAAGAAAGAAAAGGAAAAATCATCCAATCCAGAAAAGTGGGAATATATTCCACGAAAATATAACCCCAAATGCTTTTTTTTTTTCTTTTTTTTAAGATCATGGGTAACAGACTTCTTTGAGATGCTAATTTTAACATGTACATAATTTATAACCCCAAATGTATAAAAGACAATGACAAAAAGCATCATAAATAAATAATGCAAACTGAAATAGTTATGTCAAAACATTTGGACCATCTGATAAATTAGCAAAACTGTAACAGAAAATAAGTAAAAAATACAGTAAATTGTGACAACCCAATGTGAAGCTGATTGCTAGGCCACTTGCGAGCCCCTCGAGCGCCTGCCGCCTCACCGCTGCCCCGCGTGTGGTTTATTTCAAGTCTCGAAGCAAGAGCTGCAAACAGGAGCAAGGCGAAGCGGAGCCGGAGCGCCCGCGGAGGCGCCGGGAGCGGGGCCGGGTGCGGAGGCGCCGGCGGCGGCGCGGGCACCGTGCCCGCTCCGGCGCTGCAACGCACTGCTCGACAGCAAAGCCACCAGGGAGGAACGGAAAGAAGCAGCAAATGTGATGACCTGTTCACAGTCTAACGCTAGAAAGGAAGCAACTCCAGCTCTGCAAAGCTCGGCAGCCCTTGCCGGAGGCCGCGGGAAACGGCCCCTTCCTCCTTGCGTGCGGAGAGGCCGGCGCCGGGGCTGCCACGTGTGGAAACTCAAAAAGCCTCAGTGTTCATATAAGAGCATTAATTAAAATCAGCGTGGCCCGTTCGCGGCTGGAAAAAGGAACGTTACAGCACGTCTAACGCCATAGATGAGAACTAACGCCATAGGTGAGAACTGAACGCCAGCAGAACGAGGAAGGAAGGAACTGGTAGCTCTAGGTACAGTAATCCCAATAAAAGTCATGCAAGATGTGCAAAACATTTTCAGCCTGCGCTGAAAAGTTCTTGTAACTACCAAGGAAAGGGCAACTAAAACTCCACTTAACAGAAAACCAAACTTTGGTTTTAAAAAATACAAAATAGTGTCTACATAGTATTTTCACTCACCGTAGTTTGTCTCCAAAAGTTTGAGGTGGGGTGGTAAAGAAATTATATCACTACCAGTTATGTCTTTTTGTTTCAAAGAAATGAATATATGCATTTTCAATCATTAATTATATACTTCTGTCTATACTACTATTCTAGTAACCATGATAAAATAGGGAAATACTTTAAATCAAAAATACACATTAGCACTTACTATAGCTGTGCTTTTACCCCCGAATACAGGCTTTTTCATTCAGTGTCGCCGCAGAAAGAAATACCCTTGTCCACACTCAGACCAAGAGGTAAAGCCTTTTCTCTTGCTCTGCGTTTTGCTTCTTTTCCTTCTCGCGCACGCGAGCGATTTCGGGGGTGACCAGGTCCTGGATTCGCTATTGTTGGCTGGGATGAACAACCGGAAAACGGAACGCAAATTCTGTGCCTCCCATACTAGCTAGACAACACTGTTTATCTAATAAAGTGGCAAGACCCTGCAACTATTAACATGTAACATGTCACCATAGTTTTCGTACAGGGAATTAGGTAGATAATATTACTCATGGAAACACAGGTTTATGAAGGTGAAGTGGGGGCGGCAGGGTAAGTAACAAATAGTCATGGGATAAGAACCTTACAAGCCACAATCTTTTCAATGAAACCAAAGTTCTAATTGGTGTCAGGCACCTCCTTGGGCTGCGCTGCCGCTGGTACCTCCTGCTCCGGCTCCGCCGACGGAGGCGGTGTTTGCTCTGTACAGTTTGGACTGCTGGCCGCTTCCTTTTCGGAGGGCAAGACAGTCTCTGGCTCGGGATTCGCTGCTTCCCCTTTCGCTTTCTTTCTCTTGCGCTTCTGGCTTTCCAGGTTTGCTGCCTCGGAATGTCTGGCCTGCTGCATGCCCGGCAGGGCCATGCCGATGCCGGGGGAGAGAAACATCGACGGATAGATCAGTCCAGGTGACATCCCGGGGATAAGGAACGGGTTAAAAGCTACAGGACTACTGGTAGTTATTGCGGATTCTGTCTGATTAGAAAAGGAACTAGGGCCGGGCTTATCTTCGGCGAGAGTTTCTTTGTTCGCCTCCTGGCTACTCTGCTTGTCCTCAGCAGCTTTCTCTGCGTTCGCCGTGCCGCTTTTCGTTGTGCTTGTCAGTGACGCGGGAGCAGTCGCAGAACACGTGGTTGTCATGGGGGGGCTCAGCAGTCCCCCCACGCCAAACATCTGCGGAACGGTGGCCATGCCCGGCAGCATCATGGGCAACATGCTCAGGGTGCCTTTCACGTCGTCGCCGGCGGGCACTGCCGCGAAGCCGGCGGGAAACCCCACCAGCCCCGTCAGGGGGATCCCCTGCATGTTTCTCATGTTCTGGAGTCCTACCAGATCCATTCCAGCAATCAGTCCATTCATGAACAGTGGTCCCATTCCAGAAGAAGAATCTGCTACGACACCAGGGCCTTTAATGAGGTCGTTTCTGGGCCTTCTCCCCCTCCGGCGCGGCCCCGCATCTCGGAGCACGGGCTCAGTTAGGATACGATTGAACTTACTGTCTGGCAAATAGCCCTGGAAACGAAACACACACAAGAGAAAACGCCTGACAGTTACTCTGGCACCTGACCAGGTCTGGCTCTTCCGTTCCCGGGCCAGCTGTGCCCCAGACGGCGCCAGCTCAGCGAGCGTGGCCCGCGTGGCTCCGCGCACGCGCTCCGTGAGCTTTCCCACGGGATGCTCCGCTGGGTGCCAGCCCTCAGCTCTTGCTGCACACCGAGCCCTTTGGGAACACGAGCAGCGCTGTGGCACAGGCACCGCAGCCACCCCCAACCCAGCGGCATTTCTGCCCTCAGCAACAGCGAAAACCCACGCCTTTCAGGTGTTCAGGGCCACACCACGCTGCTTCGCACAGCAGCAAAGCTGCATGAGATGACACGCAGACCATGTGCATGCTGCTTTGGGGAAGCCACAGGCAGATCTCCATCGAGTCGCCAGCAAGTTTATTCTGAAAACTCAGACATGGGACGCAAGCCACACGAACACGACTGGGTGAGACCACCTTGCTATGTAAAACAAGGGGGCAGCTCCACAGCGCAGCGTCAGATGCAGTTTTTCCGCGTTCTCCTCTCAGACATTTCAGTGCTCCTGGCACGCCTTCCTCGAGGCCCGAAGCCGCAGCCCCGGCGCGCTGCCGCTGACCAGGACAGGCGGCTCAGGGGACCGAGGCGAGAGGCCGCCCATGCCGGCGCGCGCAGCGCAGCGGGACCCAGCGGCTCTGCACGTTCACCCCGCGCGGCGACTGTGCCGGCGGCAGCACCGCCTGCCCGGTGCCCCTGCCCAGTGCCCCTGCCCGGTGCTCTGCCGGCGCCGGCTCCGGCAGCGCGAGCCCGCCCGGGTAGGGATGAGGGCACCCGCCAAGAGCCGGTGCTGAGCGGGCCTGAGGGTGCCCGCACTAACGGCCCCTGGAAATGTGTTTGCGAGCGGCGAGGAGCACGCGGCTACGGCCAGGAGCAAAGCGCCCGCTGAGGCTGCCCCGGCAGCAAAGCTCGTGACACCCAGCAGCGGCACTGGAGAACTCAGCATTTGGGACAGGACACGGCAATTTCCACCGTTAACCACGAGCCCGTCTGAAAGCAGCACAAACTTCCAAGCCATCGGATTCCTCTCCAGCCCTTGTTCGGCACGGGCATCGCACAAAGAACCACCTTGCAAAAGCAAGGAGCAGGAGAAAGGGGCCAGAAGGACGAGCCTGTGAAAGGCAGCCCCAGGAGGGAAAAGGGCCATTCCGGGGATCTTCCACACGCCGGGACTCGCGAGGGTCTCGCGTAAGAAACAGGGAAGCCCCTGGTACTGCTGGCGAGCCCAAGGCTTGCAGACGTGTTGCCAGGAAGGCTCTGATCCCAGGCACCCCCTCCAGGGAGGGTGCACGACCCTGTCCTGCCTCCTGCCCACGCTCTGGGCACATCGCCCGCCATGGCCTGACTGGCTCCCCTGGGCCTGCAGGCCGCTCGCCAGGCACGGCCATGGCCCAGCCAGTGTCCCTGGGCCCGCAGGCCGCTCGCCAGGCACGGCCATGGCCTGGCCGGTGTCCCTGGGCCCGCAGGCGGCTCGCTGGGCACGGCCATGGCCTGGCTTGTGTCCCTGGGCCCACAGGCCGTTCGCCGGGCACGGCCATGGCCCGGCTGGTGTCCCTGGGCCCGCAGGCCGCTCGCCGGGCACGGCCATGGCCCGGCTGGTTCCCCTGGGCCTGCAGGCCGCTCGCCGGGCACAGCCATGGCCCGGCGGGTGTCCCTGGGCCCGCAGGCCGCTCGCCGGACACGGCCATGGCCTGGCTGGTGTCCCTGGGCCCACAGGCCGCTCGCCAGGCATGGCTGCAGACGGCGGCACACGGGCGAGGTGGCGCCGCGCGTGTCGCCCCCAGAGCTCTGACTCATGAGAGCTTGACGACATCAGCCCTGTCAGCTGCAGCAGCGGCCCCGGGTTCGCATGGAGCCGCCCTGCGACTCCTCCAGGGCTGGGGCCGTGGCTCCCCCTGACTACAGAGCACAGCAGAACCATGACCTCCATCGACGCCAAGTACCACTGCAAACACGCTCAGGCACCCAGGCACGCTCCTAGGTGCGGGGCACGGCCAGCTGCGCGACGGGGCTTGTCCCAACTCCCACTGTCTGAGGCTTGTCCCAACTCCCACATTTGCTTTCCCTGCGAACAAGTGGACAGGGTGGTGGTGCGAGGGCTTCTACAAGAGACATGCTCAGAGCTGAACGAACCTATCAAGTTCAAAGCCGTCACACACGGGGCACAGGGGAACACAGATGTGGCCGAACCAGCCTCTTTAACTATTTGTTTCTAGACATGTTTGTTTCTTCTAACATCACCTTCTAGCCTTGTGCTCTCCTAGGCGCGTTTTAGAATGAAACTTGGGTGGGAAGTTTCCCTAAACATCCCCGCTCACTGTTAATGCACCAGGGAATCACTGCCCCTAACTAATGTTTCTAGCTCCTTAGTAAGCCTATTTTCACAAGCAAGAGAAAGCATTTCAGCCCCATGCGTTTACTGCATATACTGCGCTCGGAAGGGTTATTGGTATATGTTCCTGTGCCTTGTAAGGAGGAACAAAGACATCCGAGACACATAGAATTATTACAATATTGCAGTGAATTTAAATCTGAAACAAGAGCCAGGGCCACGGTGACAGTGGCTTTAAAGCCAAAGGCTCCGCTGCTTTGCTGCTGCGAGACCTGTGTACATTGGCACCTGGGAACACTCGGCCCTTCCTTGCTCCCCAGGGAAAGTCACTTAAGTTGGTAGGTCTCTACCAGTGCAGAGCAATGCATATTCCAGACAAAAGCCTGGAACAGCCATACACTTCTCTGGATTAAAATCTTCCCCTGGGCCAGCTCAGGTTCACGTTTCAGGACAGCGAGGACGGAACAGAATGCGCCTTTGCTTACCCTCCGCCCGGTACCCTTATGCACCACAGGCACCCGCTCCTCTCCTGTGAGTGAGCTGATGTCCAGTTTGGCGGGGTCCTTGCAGCGCTGCCTCCTCTGCTTGGGCTTGTCTGAAAAATTCTGCAGTGCAAACAAGACAACGTTACTGAGACAGGCCGGCTTCGTGGGGCTGCGTGGCTAGAAACCCTGCAGGAGAAGGGCACAAGTGATGTCCCAAGCGACCCAAGTGACACGGGGGTCCCTGCAGAGCTGGCGAGGAACAGTCAGAGCAGCACAAGCTGGCCTCCAGCCCAGAGCCAGTTTTCACACGAGCACAGTTGATGTCCACAGATATCAACATGCTTTTACACTGACTGCTCCACCTCCATCTAATGTCCCTCCAATCCCAAGGCTGCAATCTGCTCCAAATTCCTAACACACACCTGTAAAGGCGGAGGCTGGCTATGACTGCAAAAGAGAGCAGCGCTCTGTGGGTGCCCTCAGTCTGCCACTGCTACCTGTTTCTCTCAGCTCACCCATGCTTTGCTTTACTGTTACCCCAGCTTCTCCCGCTGCACTCTGCCTCCAGAATGACTCGGTAGGGTAGATGAAGCTACACGTACAGGCTCCGAGCACCCCAGCTCCCGTCTTCCTGCCGCTCCTCAGGCCTGGCCCTCCAGGAGGACACTGCAGTAACTGGGCCCGCGTGGGCGGCTGGATCCCCGGGCTGCAGCCCAGAGCCAGAGGCGCTGGGCACCCCCGTGGGGCAGGAGCACACAGCTCAGCAAGTGTCCTCACTGCTGCACGGCGAGCTGCGCTCAGCTCCCAAAAGCCACCGGCCCGGGCGGGCGCTGCGAGCCACAGCACGCGGAAAGGCTCGGCCTTTCCCGCACAGAAAGCTGAGCTCAGGAGCAACCAGAGGAAAGACTAACACGCAGGACAACACACACACACACGTGCTGCTGAAGGCCTCCCTTACCGTGCCGAAGGCAGGAACCTCGAGGGTGTAGTCGGATTGCTGGCGGAGCCAGTCCAGGAGACTCTTATTCGGGACGGCCTTGTCGGCGTGGCCGAGCGCGGCCGGCGCTGGCGGCGGCGCTGAGGGGGCAGCACCCGGTCCGTCTGGCAGGGGACTGGCCTGCGGAGGCTGCGCCTGGTCCTCCTGAGCGTCCTGCTGTGGAGGGAGGACAGGGAGAGCTCAGCAGCAGCCTGCGGGGAAGCAGCAGCAGCCACAGAAGGAGCTCCACAGCCCTGCACCACCCAAGTTGCCCTCTTCATCCACATGCTCCTTGAAATCACCACTCGACAGGGCGCTGTGGTGCCACGCAGCCCGGGCAGGGAGCTGCGAGCTGCTTCTGCACCTCACCCAGAAACATGGCCAGGAGGAACAAGCAGCCCGGGGACAAGCACCCAGGCTACGCACAGCCACGCCAAGGGCTCTGCAGGGGCTTCCCTCGCCTAGGAAGGAACTAGAGCAGCTCCCAGATCACTGCTAGAGATGATCTAAAGCGAGTGGCCTGGCGACCCTTCCTTGCTTGGGGGGATCCCAGCGCAGAGGGAGAGAGGAACTTCCAAGGGATTGTCCTCAAGCTTGCTGACCTCGGAACCTCCAGCTGAGACACCTGCTTTGCTTGGTGCTTAGCAGGACTACAGCACTCGAAGCAGTGTGCCACAAAACAGAGCAAGGACTTCGCTCCCTCTCTTCAGAAATACCTACTTCTGCCTGCGTCAGTGTAACTCAAGCTAAAATGCTGTCAGGGGAGAGCTGGACCATGAGACAAGCTGTGCTGGCTCTGCCGGGCCCAGGTGAGAGAAGGGGGCCTCGACCTACCTGGAGCCTACTTGGAAGAGGCCTCTCCTTCAAGAAGATGAGATCCATCCCTTCTACATTTTTTCTCCTGCCCCGTCTCCTCCTCATGGCAGCATCATCTCTTCGGAGGCTGCCATTGACGATCTGCCCAGTGACAGGATGGATCAGCCCTGCCTGAAGGATGCCAGACAAGTCCATGCCCAGCGAGCCCTGGAGGGCGTTCACAGTTCCCAGTTTGGGCATGGTTGTGTTCAAGGGGAAAGGAGAGGAATTTCCTGGGGACCCCTCAGAGGCTCTGGACAGATCCATGGCTGAGTCGCGCCAGCCATTCAGCACAATGGGTGGATGAACGTGGGTTGCTGCTAAATGCTCCAGGCTCCTCTGCTTGGCATCTCTCTCCAGCTCGAATTCATAAGGCCTTCTGTGCTTCCGCTCGTCCTTCACAAAGGCAGGGGCCAGGAACCCTTCCTGTGTGCAGCAAAGCCACAGAGAGGGTTACAGCTGCTCATGCATTGCCACGGGACCTGCTCATGCAACCACGACACAGCGGGCCCGTGCGGGCAGCGCTCATGCTCCCCCACCACTCCACAGGAAGGTGCCTTTTCCTCAATCCATCACACCTCAGTGTGAGCGGGAACGGGTGCAGCGGCACCCTCACACAGACCGGGATCAACCCGTGGCGACAGAGCTCAGGGTGCTCTGTTAGCTGCTGAGGGACCAGCTGCCCCAGGCCAGAAGCTTCTGGCTCTGTTCAGTGCCCAACAGAGAGACAGGACAAGAGCTGCTCAGCAGGCAGTGCCTATGCCCCTGCATTTTGGGGCACCAGGAGAGTGTCCCCATGTCACCCTCCCACTCTTGGACCATGCCAGGAGCTCCAGCACTAGTTCTGGAAGTGCCTCTCCAGCCTCTGGGCCTGCAGGGAGCAGTGGCCTCCCTGCAGGAGGGAAGCAGGGCTAGCAAGGGGCAGAGAGCAAAGGGAGCTCATCAGGAGTGCTCAGTGCTCCAGGGGCCTCCTCCCGCTTCGTACCTGTGAGATTAACACTCCATTGTTGAAGCTGGGATCTGGGCCTTCCGACTCAGCAAAGCTGCTCCTGCCGACAGCGTTGCTGGCAACTGCTGGGGTGCTCATCAGGCTTTGGGTCTCAAACTGCTGGCTGGAGGAAGGCCACTTGCCCTTCAGGATGGCATGGCAGATGTTGTCAATGCGGCTGATGATCACACGGTCCTGCAAGCAGAGTGGGACAGAGGTATTTTTCATGGTGGCAGTTCCCCCAGCCGTGGTGCTCCAACACAGACACAGGAGGAGTGGGACATGTCTAAGCCACCGCGTGCTGGTGGCACAAACACAAGTCAACCGAGGCAGCCTCCACTTGGCTGACTGAAGCCCAGGGCCCGAGACACATCGGGAGCACTTCAGCCACGCACCACTGCTGAGTGCTGGTACTACAAGACCCAAAACACCCCTCTCAAACAAAAATCCCACCTGCCACCCAGCTCCATGGGACTCTGACACCAAAATCCTGAAAGGAGGACCAGGAAGCGGGTCACAAGGGAGGCTACTGGACCACTCAGGGAGATAACTTGTTTCTGGCTTCCAGGACTGCTTGGAAGTCCTAAATCTTTCACAAACACAGATTTCTTCCTTTGCAAGCCAAGGACACAAAAGGACCATAGCAAAGGCAGGCTAGGAATTTAGTTCATGTATATCCTCTTAGGATCAAGGACAAATCCAGCCTTGTGGGCTCGATTCATCAGGGAAATGCCTTTGGGCAGGTCTGTCCAGGCACCGGCACTCGGGGAGAGCGCCCTGGCGCTCCAGCCACGGGAGCGTGGGCAGAGCACGAGGGACGGGGCTGGGCGTGCCTCGCTGCTCAACTCCTGCAGGATGAACGGAGTTAATTCTCAAGCTACCTTAGGCCACTCGGAGAAGGAGTAAAGTGTCTTCTCCTGCAGAAGCTGGGCTATGGTCGGTGCACGGGCGTCCTGAAGGTCGTCGATCTCCCCATGCAGGACAGACGTAGAGCTCTTGCTCTCCTCCTCCAGGAACTTGTCTGTCCCATCTAAGAACAGAGACCATCAGCTCCCTGCTTCACTTGCCCCCCCCAGGGCAGGAGCAGCTCCCTCATCTTCCCCCGCTGACACCCAGCAGCTCCGCCAAGGGTCCCATTCTCCAACGAGCCACCGAGAAATGTGGCACTCCTGGCTCGCAGCGGGGATCTGTGCTGCTCAGCGAGGGCCAGCTCACGAGGCCGCTACTGCAGCGGTCCCAGTCCCTTCACCAGCGGCACGGCCAGAGCCCTGGGCAGGTGAAGAAGGCCCAAGCCTCCTCAGCTCAAAGCACTTGCTAACGAGGGCCTCGTGCCAGGAAGGGAAGGGCGTCCTGCAGCCCACGGCCATAGCCGGGGTAGGAGGGCTGTGGGGCTCGGCGAGGTGCCTGGCAGGTCCCGCAGGGCAACGCAAGCGCCAGCCCTCTGCTCGACCCACATCAGCCAGAGCAGCCGCACTCAGAGGTGGGGAGCCAAGGCCGCTCCTGCAGCGGGGCCTTGGGCCCTGCGCGGGGCAGCGGCTCCTCCCCATCCCGCCGGAGCAGAGCTCCCTCCCAGGACTGTACCTTGACTCTGGCCGCTGCCGGCTTTCTCCTCCTCCTCTCTGCTCCCGCACTTGTCCTGCTGCACGTGCACATTCAGGGGCTCGGGGCGCGGGGCCTCTCCGCAGCCGGTCTGCGCCCCGGCCCCTCGAGCCCAGGCCTCCGCGCCGGCCTGGCCGGGCGCTGCTTCCAGGGGCTCCACAGGAGGCTGGAAGAGGTGGTTGTGCGGCTGCCCCGGGGAGGGCTGCAGGGCGCTCTCCTCCTCCAGACCACGGTGCTGCCCATCTCCTGGAGCAGGCTGCCCCGGCGCCTCCGGCGGGCCTGGCCCCAGGGCCTCTCTGGTGCCATTCACGTCTTCCGGGCAAGTGTCCTCGGGCACGGGGAGGCCACAGCTCTGCTCCTCACTCTGAGATTCATTGGCCTCGGCGTCATGACTGACCCTGCTCCTTGGACCAGTCACGTCCTCCACAACCTCTGCTGCTGCCTCAGAGTTATCATCGTCGTCGTCTTCCTCCTCATCCTCCTCGCTGTGGCTCTGACTTGGCCCCAATTTTGCTTCCACGCCTTTCTCCTGCAGCAAATTAATGAACCTCTGTTCAGGGGGAACCTTTATTTCATAGTTATGAAGACTGGGACCATAGAGCCCCATGCTGATGACCCCTTCCACGGCGCCGTGGTCAGGCAGTGCTGCCCCATGGCTGGGCAAGTCTCCCTTCTGCTGCACGGTGTCGCAGAGCTCTGCTGGGGCACTCCTGGAGGGGTCACTTTCTGGGGTAGAGGGTGAAGGCTCCACTTCCTCACTCTGAGCATCTATTCGCTCACAGCCCACCTGCAAACTGTCTAGGAAGGAAGCCTCCCTCAGGGCCTCGGCGTCGCTGCCTGGGTCCTCGTCCCTCTCCAGCCTGCCCTCCGGGAGCTTAGCCACACTGCTGCCCGTCTCTGCGCAGCCCGGGCTGTCTCGGGCAAGGGAGCTCTGCTCGCTGTTACAGGCCTTGTCCTCGCACATCATGCACACGAGCGAGTCCGGCAGGGAGCTCTCATCGTAGCTGCTGGTCATCATGTCCCGCACGTTGGACAGGAATGTTTCACAGCCTGCGTCTGGTGGGCTGCCTCCAGCTTGGGACATGGCACTCTCCATGTGTTCTGCCTTGATCTGGCTCTCAGCTTCGCTCTCCAGGGGTTCACAAGTCCGGTCCACCTGGCTATAGAGAGGGGAACTGTAAAGTTTAGAGTTAGTCTGGTAGAGGCAGCACAGGGTTTCCGGGCCTGGGATCCCTGTTCTTTTGTGTTGCGCATAGTTCCTGTAGGCATCTAGAAAAGACAGCTGGGGGTCGTTCATGATGTAGTAGTCCGTGCGGTTGAGGCCGTGCTTGGCGGTGCCGATGAGCAAGTCCCGATCGTGCTTGCCACACTCCCACCACACGGGCAGGTAGAGGCTTGGCCGGCACAGCTTCAGTCGCTCGTGGAGCTGGGGACACTTGAGCACCTGCTCGCGCACCTTGCGCAGCAGCTCAATGCGGTACAGGGTCCTGGCGGCGCGCTCCTCCGTGATGGGCTCCACGTAGATGTCCGGGTCTGGGGGACCTGCAGCGCACAGGGAAGCCGAGGCGCCGTTACGGCACATGCAGAGCAGGGTGACGTCCCCGTGGGGCCAGCACCGGAGGACACCCACAGGCAACACAGAAATCCCACCGAGTGCTGACAACGCGGGCTGGACACAGATGTGCGATGCAGTAACACCCGGGCAAGGCCTGGGTTTGCCCAGGTCTCTGCACCAGGACCAGCGGGGATTACTCAGGGCACTTCACTTCTGCTCGGGCTGCTTGTGAGGTGGGGAAATGCCTGTAGGCGCCGCTTCCCAGGCCACTGCTTTCCCCCTGGACCTTGGCCAACAACGGGCCACAGTGGAGGAAACCCTCGACTTTATCAGATGCACCAAGAGCAGCAGCTGCTTGCAGAGGGTGTCAGGGTCCTGCCTGAGCTCTGCTCTGTCAGCCCCAGAGGCTGGGAGCTGCGTGGACCTGCCAGCTGAGCAGCTCCTCAGGCCAGGGGCCCCCGGCAGCCCCTCAGCAGCTTCTTGTGAATGGGGGGCCCTCAGCTCACACAGCTCCTGGATGAGGAACAGCTAGTCCACACCTGAGGCATTAACACGTGCCTCTAAGGAACTGCACCTCAGACTAGACCTCCAGGCATATTTGAGATAAGATCCTTTCTGCTATTGCTAAAAGCAAATAATTTTGTGTTTAAATAGTTGCCATCAGTTGTATGGGGCCAGTGCTCTGGGGCTTTACAGGGCACCCCTGGAAAACAGATGCCTGCTGTGTTGGTCAGGCTTCCCCAAGCCTTCTCCAGTGGATTCAGGCTCCCTTTTTCCTGTAAAGAGCTTCTCAGTTAGCTAGGGCCACATCATAGGTGACACGTGGACTCTGTCCAGCCCATGCAAAAGGTGTTTGGGAGGGAACCAGCACTACAGACTGTTCATGCAGTCCCCTGCTCCGCTAGGCAGGAGGTGTGAGTGCTGGCAAACCTGCGAACTCCTCCTCCTCCCTATTATGTCCCTACTATGTCACCTAGGCACAGCAGAGATGCAGGTGGCTCCTGTGAGGCTGCGGCCTCGGCGCGTCCCTCCTTGCCGTGTGGCTCCCGTGGGGCACGCAGTCACGCGCCTGGCTCACTCCCACGGCCCTCTGCAGCCTTCAGCCTGCTCCCTCGCTCTCCCGTTCCCCCAGAGCAGCTGGGCCATTTCTGGCCCACGGCTACATGGACCTGCTGCTACCACCACTCCAGGCCATGTCTTTTCAACTCACCATCGTCTTTCCATGGTGGGAGACCACAGACGTTCTTGCACATGGCCACGAAGCTGTAGTAATACTTTTCTAGGCTCTCATCTGTCTTCTTCTCCAGTCGAGAGATGGCTCGGAACTGGGCCCAGTCAAAGATCTTCTTCTCCTGGTCATAGATGACCCCGAAGGAGGAGACGGTGCGGTAGAAATCTGCCTGTTCTCTCCTGGTCCACCTGAGAGGCAGGAGGCAGACACACAGGGCAGTGAGGCCGCTGTGCTCGGCCTCGTGCCCCGGCGTGGCGAGCGCCGCGCTCGCGGGCGGCCGGCACCGAGGCGGGGAGCACCGCGAGCACACGCCGCCCGTCCCGCGGCGCACAGCGAGGAAGAGCCACGGGCTCTCGGCTCGCTCAACCCAACGCTCGGCTATGGGCCAGAGCCTCCAGGAGAACCCAGAGAGGGGCCGGGCTACTTCAACTGCTCCCTTCAAGTCAGCTTGGTCTCATCACCTCCACGGGAAGGCTCTGTGCCAGGAAGGAGGGTCCCTTCACACAGAGTTTGCAACCAGCCTGCGTGGGAGGTGAGGCAGGAGCAGGGTTAATTGCCTTAAGAGTCCTAATAGCAGAAGCCAGGCCACCCCTGCAGACAGGAGTGAGCAGGACTCTCGGGGCAAGCGCTCTCCCCACCGAAGGAGAGTAGCCCTGGTGACATGGACTCTGTCTTACAGCACTCTTACACCCTAATTTTAACCTTGCCTCAGCCTCTGAGCTTTGCCATCATGAGGGAACACGGGGATGACTCGATGGAATTATCCAGGGCAGAGGCGGAAAAGAGCAGGCTGGGCAAAGAGGGCCCTGAAAGGCAGGCTGGACAAGAGGGATCAGGCCACACACTGCACAGGCAGAGCAGGATCCGGTCACAGAGAGGGCAGATGAGCACCGTGTGAGAAAGAAAGTCCAATCCGAGCTCCTCTGAACAGCAGTTCCCTGCCTAAAGTTATCAAGCAGCTGTGACACATCCTGGGAGACCAGACAGGCTAACGGCACCCACAGCGCTCCCAGACTGACTAAAATATCCTCAGATCTACCATTCCCGCCCGACTCCCCAAGGAGTCCTCCGCAGCGATACCTCATTCCAAAGAGGAGAGCAAATAACAAGAAGTTAATCAAAAATCACTGACCAAGGAGCCCAAAGAGGAGTTTGCTAAATACTTAAAACTGAAGGCCGCTGCAAATAAGCCTAGTGGGAACCAGTCCCGCAAGGAGACCACACACACAAGCAAAGGAAGGGCCGTGGTGGGAAGAGCAGGATATGCCGGGATGTTTTGTTGCTCCCGCACGGCCCCGTCTCCACCAGTGGAACTGACACCCCCAGCTCAGAGAGGAGGCAGTGCAACTGGAAGCGCTGCGGGGCCGGGAGGAGGGAGGCCACTGAGCTGGGCCAGGGACCCCCCGGCGAGGGCCAGCGGGAGCGCTGCCCTGGCCCAAGACGCTGCGAGCAGCAGAGATGCGCCCTGAATGAGTGCAAGGGGAGCATTCATTCAACACGGAGCTAAACCGCCAGAGCCGACACGTCCTGCCTCCTGCCATTCCCCACGCCCCGGGATGCTGAAGCTGGGAGCACGCTGCCATCTGCTGCCATGGGCCCCTCCTGGCTCCCAAGACCTGGAAAAGCTGCACATGCCAGTTGTGACAGCGCTCATTCATCACCCCCATGCACCACATGGCCTGGCTTTGGCATGTGCCATGGCCCAGCAGCATCCCTGGTGCTGGAGGACAACCCTTGGCCCAGCAGATGTTGGATTTGGTCCAGAAGACGCTCGATTTGTCCCCTTGGGCTTCCTCCTTTCAAGCTGTTACCAGCTGCTACCCAGAAGCTACACATGGAGGCCCAAGGACATGGTGGGTCCTTCCTGGGCACGGGAGAGCTGGGGAGGCTGGTGGCCCTTGTGCATCCTGCAAGGGACCCCCCAGCTGTTGCGGGGCTTCCTGGATAAATGCCGGGATGCAGGAATTGCAGCCAGCCCACAGGGCTACGCCAGGCACCGGCTGCGTGCGGCCGCTCTCTTACCTCTTCTGCATTTCTTTGTTCACCGAGTCCATCTCGGAGGCTCTCCGGAACATCTCGTCCTGCAGCCAGTATCCATGGCCTCCGGGCACCAGCAGGTCGGCGCGCGGAGGCAGCTCTTTGCGGTTGCAGCGCTGGTAGACGGTGACGAGCCTGCGCAGCCGGGCTGTGAGGGCAGACGAGACAGGCCAGCAGGATCTGTCTGAGTCGGAGCCATCCTGGGCTTCAAACATCAGCAAGGACATTAGTATGTAACTCACACTGCACAGCCACAGGCTCCCGCATCCCGGTGCATCCCTCTGCCAGAGTGCTCTCCTGCCCTACCCTTCCCATAGGGAGCTCTATGGAAGAAATTCTGGGAGCAAAGGGCTGGCCTGAGCACCCCTGGGCTTCTGCATCCCCCAAGCTGCTGGCTCAGAGCCACACCAGGTCTGGGTCTGGAGAAGACCCAGAGGCCGAGATCGGGGTAGGAAACGCACTGTGGGCCAGGCTGCACCTAGGACAGCAGCCCCCAGGACTGTCCCCAGTCCCTGGTCCGGCTCTGTAGAGCTGTCGGCCAGACCGAGGCCTGGCTGGAGGCCCTGGGGGCTCCCTGGCCTCTCTGTGCCGCAGAAGAGTCAGGCTGGAGGCCCCAGGGGCTCCCTGGCCTCCCTATGCCTCAGAAGAGCTGGGCACCCACTTAAGGGCACTGGAGACCCCTGTTGTTCAGGAGACGCTGCCCGGGCACTGGGGCCAGGCAGGGGTCCTGCCGGCTCTGCTGTCCCCCCCAGCCCTGCGGAGCCGCGTGCCAATGCATGGACGGGGACGCTGGCCTCGCCGGCCTCACCTGCCGCTGGCTCGTCCCGCTTCTCGCTGGCCTCGCCCGCCCCGGCGGCCACCACGTCCTGCAGAAAGAAGCCATCAGAGGACCCATCAGACTGGGCAGAGCCCCCAGCGCTGCCCGCCCCAGCTCTCAGCGCCAGGCCAGGCCCTGCTCTCATTGCCCTGGGGACCATTTCTCATTGCTCTGGGGACCATTGCCCTGGGGACCATTTCTCTGGGGACACTCATGGCC
This sequence comes from Rhynchotus rufescens, assembly GCA_032273925.1. Classification (NCBI taxonomy): domain Eukaryota; kingdom Metazoa; phylum Chordata; class Aves; order Tinamiformes; family Tinamidae; genus Rhynchotus; species Rhynchotus rufescens. The sequence continues at coordinate 18,509 of JAVCKT010028327.1, forward strand.
CCTTGCCAAGAGCTCCTGATGCTGATGGTGACACGCAGACCCCGGCAGCTCTCGGCTCTTGCTCCATGTCTGTTCTCCATGAGGCAGAACCCCGCTCACCTCCTGCTTCGGCAGCCCCTCCAGTTTTTCTCCACTGTTCTCCTCCTTCTCCAGGCTCCCCCTGGGTAAGAGAGCAAGTTAGTCCCAGCAGCGGCAGCTGTGCCCGCGTCCGCCAGACAGGGCAGAGAACGGGCGCTCGGAGCACAGAACGGGCGCCTGGGCACACGTGGCGGCTGCCCCATGGCCCTGCGCCGTGAGCCAGCACCACCCGGTGCCCCCTGCCCAGGGCCTGCTGCTCACACCCACACTCGGGCTGCTTCCCTCTCCCTTCCGCGGCCCTCCCTGCGACCGCCGACCCCAGTGTCCCCCGTGCCCTGCCCACCTCTCGGCCGCGTCCTGGGCCCCGTCGCTGGCGCCCTGCTCCGCAGACAGCAGCTTCTCATCGGGCATGCCCACCTTCTCCAGGAAGCACAGCGCCGGGTCCGCACGCATCGCGTTGTACCTCTCGTAACCTGCCAACGGCCGCGCGCCATCAGAAAGGAGGAAGAGACACCATGCCTGGGCCCGGTTTAGACCGACCTCTTGCTCTGGACGACACGGCTCTGCTTGCACTCTGTCCCTCCGAGAGCAATTCTGACCCCCCGCAAGCCAGAACACCTTCCAACGGAGCTAACTGGTCTGCAGCCCAGGCGAGCGTGGAGCTTCCCATCACAGTGCAACCCCGGCTACGGGGTGGGCAAGGAGAAACCCTTCGGCTGCTACGAGCTGCAGGTCAGAGACCCAGCACCAGGGCGCCTGCCCCGCCTGCCTCGCACAGCGTCCACCCCACGAGGAGGGCTACGTACCGTGCTTGAACACTCCGATGAGAAGGGATTTATCCGCCTCGGCATTCCACCAGTCCACTGGGATCTCCACGTAGTCGATGTCTGGCAGCAGCACGTCCAGCTCCCTGCAGGGGACAGGGTGTGAGAGCCGCTGCCAGCTGCACGAGGGCAGCGGAGGTGGCAGCAGCCGCCGGCGCCGCAGCCCGGCCTGTCCGTACGGACACTGCGTAGCCCCTCTCCTCCTCCCTTGGGAGCAGTGCCAGGGGGCCCCTCTCACATTCCAGTAGCACCTGCTGGGAGAAATCCTCCTCAAACCCGCTAGTTCAGAAGAACCTGGTCTGATGGCTGGGCTACAGCGCGTCCTCCGAGAGGATGCCCGCTGACGGAGCTGGGCTGGTGCAAACCACAAGCCCAGCTCAGGGAAGGCAGCGGCCCCTCTCCTGGGAAATGAAGCTCAGCGGACGGCACTTCTCCCTCACACTGAGAGCTGAATCTTTGCAAGAAGCTGGGACTTGGTGGCCGTCGGACTCAACGGCATTGACAGCCTGTCTGTTCCCCTGTCCCCAGTGTGGGGAAGGGACTGTGCGCCAGAGCACGGGGCTGCTCTGCTCCAGGACGTGCAGCTGTGGAGCTGGCACTGTCCCAGCAGGCTCCCGCGCTGGCTCACGGGGGTTCCCACTCCCACAGAGCCTTTCCCTGCGGGATGTGGTGCCTCCTCACGTGCTCTCCGCACCGCTGCTGCCTGACCCCGGCTCAGGCCGAGCTGCCACCGAGGGATGCTTCCCTTAGGCAAAACTGGGCATTTGAGCCCAACCCGCTCGGGGCTGCTGTGAAGCCAGAGGCAGCTGGGGCAGCTGTGACACCGTCCGGGTGCTGCCACCGCCTCCAGGGGCAGCAACAGGGGCTCGCCACGCGCGCCCTACCTGGCAGGGGTGCCCTCGAAGGCTTTGTCTGCCGCCTCCCCCAGCACCTCAGCTTTCAGGTAGTAGAGCATCCGCACGCGCAGCAGGACCCTGTCGTGGGGAGCAGAGAGAACACCACGCGCTAGCACAGAGAGCTCGAGACCTGGCTCAACACCCCTCACTCACGCCTTGCGAGGGAGCATCCAGGGCCAGCAAAGCCAGGGAAACCTCTCTGCGTTTCCCAGCCCTCGGAGCACTCATGTCATCCATGGCATCTTTGCCCTCGCAGGACGGGCACCGGGGTCATGCGCAGGTGCCTGCCCTGTGCCCTCTCGGGACACCGCAGGCGGGTGCTTGGTGCTCAGAACGCGGCTCCTGCTGCCTCTCACCACGTGCGGAGCCGCGGGGCGGGCACGGACCCCGTGGTGAGGGGAGTCAGGCCCGGGCTCGGCATCCTGCAGGCAGCAGCTCTGGATTAGCCGCTCTCCTATCAGCCTCTCAGGGACTCCTTGGCACTGCGGCCAGTGCCACCCTTTGCAGGGCTGCTCTGGAGCTCTCACTGGCTCCACTGGCACAGACTTTCAGCTGCTGCCAACACAGGCAGCTCAAAATGCTCCGCGGAGCCAAGATGAGACCTGCTCCAAGCAGGCAGGGCTGGGGTTAAGATTCAGGCAGAGCACGGAGCTGCACTGGGCTGGGGACAGAGGAAGGTGGAGGACAGATGGCTGCAGCTCAGCCACTGGCTTAGAGATGCCATTGTACCAAATGTGGAAGACACCTGGTCAGTGAGAACCCTGCCCGGGCTGGGGGCCCTTCCTGACGCGCCCGCCTCTCCACGCTGCAGGCCCCCAACCCCACACACAGCGGCCACGGCTCCGTGCGCTGCCGTGGGCTCCTGTCCTCACTTGTTGCAGTGCTGTTTGAGGTGCTTCTTGTAGCTGTCGTCATGCAGGACGACCTCAGGGTTGCAGGTAGCAAGCCAGTCCGCGTTCTTGAGCTCAGGGAGCAGCATCTGGTTCTTCGTCTTCTTGCCCTTCCTGCCTCTGGGCACCGGTGCTGACAAACCTGTAGGAGCGAGTGGGGCACGTGAGCACGGTGGGCCGGGCGGGCGCCGCCGCGGCCGGGCAGGGCAGCGGAGCGGGGGCGCCTGCAGAGCCCCCTCGTGCAGAGCGGGGGGCCAGGGCCGTGCCGCGTGTGCAGCCGCTCCCAGCGGGCCATGAGCCCGGCCCGGCCGAGCACAGGCTGTGGGGGACGTGCCCCTCGCCGCTGCGCTCTGGGGCAGGCTTGGGGCCAGGCTGGGCTGTGCTGCCCACAACACGGCGCCAGGAAAGGCAGGGCCGGCCCTGCTGCACGAGGAGCGGGGCTCGACACCTTCCCCGCGGCGGGCGCTCACCCCGCGCCCGCTTCGGGCCCTGCTCGCGGGCCCTCAGTGCCGCGGCGCCCCAGGGCCCCAGGCTTCCTTTGCAGCCCTGCAGAGCAGCAGGTGCAGGGCGGGCTCCAGCGGCAGCCCCCAGGAATCCCACACAGGCCAAGGAACCCGGCGGCGCCCGCAGCAGCCGCGCAGCTCCGCCGCCCTCGGGCAGCGACAGCGGGCTGCAGCGACAGCGGGCTGCAACGACAGCGGGCTGCAGCGACAGCGGGCTGCGCCTCGGCAGCCGCAGCGCCCCGCACCTTTTCCTCTAGCCCTGAGCAGCACCGAGGCCGTGCAGGGCGTCCAAACTCCTGCGGATCCAGCGCGAGTCCCGCAATGCCTTCGCCCCGCACCTCCGTGCCAACACGCCAAGGCTTCTCCTCTTGCCACAGACCTGGCACCCAGAGGAGACAATTCCAGGGGCTCGGTGCACATGCTCTGCCTGCCGCGGCGCTTGCCGCGCGTCCTGCCGCCGCGGTGGGAAGGCGCCGCGCTCGGAGGCGCCGTGCCCGCGAGCGGAGCGCGGCTGCGCACTGGAACACCACTGCCAACGGGCTGGAAGGGCAAGGCCCCGATAAGACTCGAGCTGGGCTAAATCGTGGAAAGGCTCCTTCTGTCGGTATAGAAGCGGTAGCTCAGATGTAATTCAGCAGTGCAGCAGCGGGGAAACAGCCTTATTAAAACAGCCTTCTATCTTCTTAATGAGATTACAGAACTGGCTGATAAAAGCGATGAGCAGAACTCTATTTAAACATGGCATGCCATTTGCGTTTAAATTTGCATTACCTGAGATGGACATGTCATGGACAGGTCAGAACTGACAGATCTCAAAGAGCTTTCGGTGTGTTTCACTACTGCCAGTTCAGGTGAGGGATGTGTAAATGAAGCACACGGGCTAAACCCAGAGCGTGGGACATTATCTCCAAGAAGAACTTAGGGATCACCACAGGAACTATATCACTACGAGCCCAGAGTACTAGGCTAAGCCCAGAGAGATAGGGTTGATCCCTTTGAGGAGGTGTAAAATATCAAAGAGAAGCATGAAAGGAACCATGATCGTGGGCACAGCTCTTCACAGAGCCTGGGCAACATGGCCCGTTTGGCCAGTAAATTGGGGAAAAAGTTCAAACAAGAAGCTCCAAAGTGGTCAAAGGCTGGAAAAAATCTTGATGATGTTTAAGGATTGTTCCCTGTTCTGTGCGACAGGAAGAAGGCTGTGCGGGAACCACTCACTGCGGGGGCTGGTTACACTTGGCAGAGATGCAGAAAGGAAAAGGAGTGCAGTTGCATCTTGCTCAGAAAGGTAAAATGACCTCCAGCGGCTGGAGCTGAGAATTAAACACACTTCCAACCTTGAAATAAGACCTGAGTTCACAGTGGAACGTGGAAATGACTCCTAGTGGGGTCACTATTGCTTGGAGTCTTCCGAGTGAGATTAGCCACTTGCGTGGGCAGACACTCCTGCTCCACCACGCATCTGTGAAGAACTGGCCTATGTCTGGGAAGAAGAGGCTCGGCACTTCTGCCCCTTCATCTGCTCTTCAACACCTGGGTAGAACGGACAGCGCTGCCGTGATCTCAACACCCTCCTCATGCCTGCAGCTCCACGGTAGCAAAAGGACTCCAGCCCAGGGGACAGCTTGGGACCAGCAGTGGTCACCGGGACTTGTATCTCCGGGCTCGCTTGGTCTCGTGAGCTCTGTGCTAACGCTCAGCCTCTGGCAGGACAGGGGTGGATCACACGGATTAGACCAAAGCTCTGAGGCAGGCTGGCTCTGCTCACCCGTTCGTAGTCACACACTTGAGTGGAACTCGGATTGAGAAAGGAGAGTTGCCAGGACGCACAAGCCGAGGTCTCGCAGGTCCTGTTGCCTTCTGCACGGTCGGCATTCCTGGAGCTCCCTGCAGACACACGGGGCATCTCGGCCTCCTTGCTGGGCCAGGCAGGGCCGTGCCCAGCCCCTCAGGGCATCCGCGTCCTGAGGTTCGTTCGACGGTTTCGCTGTCCCTTCTGGCCAGGACCGCAGGAGGTTTCACAGCTGGGAAAGCCACGCTGGTGGAGGAGCTGTGGGCTGCTTCCTTCTGCTAAATACCCAAATGCGGCAATTTTAGTGCTGCTCTTGCAGTAAAGCATTACTGACCCTCCACCGAAACCGCCGCTTGTTCCTTACTTGGCTTTATCTCGGTCAAGCCCACTTGTGTCAGCCAGTTCATCGCTTACCCTTGTTGCATCGCCGCCGGGCTCTCGAGGGGAGCCCTGCTGCGTTTCCGAGCAGGGCTGAGCCACAAGAGCAGGAGGCAGCGACCGAAGCGGCCACTGAAGGCCACATGCTCAGACCTGGTGCTGTAAAGCAAGGCAGATGTTTCCAGACAGCAGGAAATGGTTATGTTGGGTCTTGAGACTGAATGGTGCTGTTCTAGACACAAGCAACGCACGGGATGCTTGTGGGGCTCAGCGACAGCAGTCAAGAGTCTCGTGTCCCACGCCGCCCATGGGGCCACCTGGAAGGAGCCCCTCGTACGCTGTCACCTGGGCTTGCAGCCCGGCTGCCTGCGCCCAGAGCGGGGGCAGAGCCCCAGCCCTGCCAGTACTCACCTTGCGAGCGGCGCCGAGGGAGCTGAGCTCTGAGCCGGCCGCCCCGGGCTGCCCCGCTCCCTCGGGCAGAGCCGGCAGCGCCACGGGGCAGTGCCATGGGGCAGCACCACGGGGCAGCGCCATGGGGCAGCGCCACATGGCCCAGGCTGCAGCCCTCCCGCTGGCCTGGACACCAGCACAGGCTCTGCCCTCGTGCCAGCACAGGCCGTGCGATGCTGCATTTGCGGCACTGCTGCAGCTCCCAGGGAGAGCCCAGAGAGCACGTGCTGCAGTGCAGGCCGTGCAGCGCCCCAGGGCCACGCGGAGCCACAGAGGCCAGCGGGAGCGCGGGGCCGGGGCGGGCTCGGGGAGGCTCTGCTCAGAAGCCTTCCTCAGAAGGAATTAAAAACTCCACAGATGGGGCAATTGGTGGGGCATTAGACCTCCCACAGGTGGGAAACGGTGTTTACCAGGGCACAGGCAGCCGCAGGCAGAGGTTTCTGCTGGGTTTAGGAGGCAGGGGGAGGCTGTGCCGCCCCGGCAGGGCTCTGCGCTGCAGGGATTTGGGGACAAACCAGCAGCGGGGCCTCTCTGTCCACCAGGGCGGGCACTGAAGAGCAGGCAGCAGTGTGAGCGGAGGCCCGAGCCGAGCCGGCTGCCTGCTCGGGCTGCCCCCGGGCAGCGTCCCGCACGGCAGCGCCCCGAGCAGCGTGAGAGCAGCGGCTGCCTCTGCTTTAGGGCCAGGGCTGCGCAGCAGCGTTCCCGAGCACGGAGCACCCTGGGGACCGGCCGGGCCCCTGCACGCGACCCTCGCACCTATCACATCGAGGATGCTCATGCGGCAGCCGCCTCCACGACTCGCTGCCCCGCACTGCGCTGTGCTGGGAGCCCGAAGGGCATCTCCGGCCCAGACAGGGATTAGCAGCACCCACTGAAGAGCTGGCTCCATCGCTGCTCCCCGCAAGAGGCTTCCTCTGCACCGGGCCTGGCCACAGAGGCACTGGGCGCCACCCTGCCAGCTCGGGCAGCCTCTGAGGAGCTGTGCAGGCTGGCGGCTGCCCCGCGCTGAGGAGGTGCCCGCGCCGCCGCAGCGGCACTCGCCACCAGTAGCAGTGCAATGGCAGAGAGAACACCCAATACCTGAGTGATTCTGCAGGGCCTGGTTCTGCCCGTCCTTTGTCGGCGTGATGAGGTCCCAGATAAAACTCTTAATCTTCTCATCGCCTTTGTAGTGCTTCACACAGTAGACCAGCAAGGCCCGACAAATCATCTCCATGTCCTTCTCGTTCAGATGCCACTTGAACCGCCCATGGGTCAGGATATCTTTCCAGCGTCCCCAGCTGGAACACAAACACAGTGAATGCTTCTAAGCAACGAGAGACATCTCCAGTGCCTTCCTGGCAGGAAGGCATAGCCCCACCATGAGTCCTCACGGACAGGGGTTGTTCTGCCCCTGCATGAGGAGAGTACGAAGAAGGCAGAGGTCTGCTTAGGATGGACCACGGCAGAGGCAGGAGCAGGATGTGGGAGCCCTCACTGCTGCCTGTCCATGTTCTCCTCCCAGCCCAGGTGTCCCCTTTGGGCCAAACAGGGCAAGTCCCACCACAGAAGTCACTGTGGAGGGGAGGGGACACTGCTTGGGGCTGCCATCGCCCACGAGGGACTGAGGCAGGCGGTGCCCTGGTGTGCGCGGGGAGCTGGAGGCCACGAGCAGGCTGCTCGGGGGAGGTGAGACCCACCCGAATATGAGCAGGTTTTTCTCCACGCGGAAGCACTCGGCCCGCAGGTACCGCCGCGTCTTCTCGTTGAAGCGCCGCGAGCGCGTGGGCCGCTCGTCGGAGTCGCTGTCCAGCTCGGAGAACTCCATCAGCTCGTCCTCCTCGAAGGAGTTGTAGTGTTTGGTCTGCTTCCGCACCCGGGGCCTGTCAATGACCAAGCTCTCCTGCGAGGGACACAGGGAAAACGGGAACACGCTCGCGTGAGGGCAGACACGGCCCCTGCTTTGGGGCACGGGGGCCGCTCTCCCAGCTCAGCCCGTCCCTCCAGGCCAGGACCACGTCCAGCACCCGCTTAGTGGCAGGCCAGCCCTGTGCAGTTAACACCTTGTCCCACTTAAGGACACCCTAAGGCCACCTGCTCCTCCTCGGCTGTGTGCAGCTTTGTGTGCAACCACGAGAAGATTCCCGTCCGGCTCAACAGCCTCCCGAACAACTGCAGGCTGGAAGGTGCCCGCTCCGGCTCCAGCCACGGACGGAGGATTCAGCTTGCAAAGCCCAGCCTGCCCAGCAAGGGCCCCACCGAGCGCCCTGCAGGAAACAGGGCGATTTCTGTGCCCAAGAGGTACGTGGCACTGGAACAAGAAACCAGCTATGGAGAAGGTACAGGAGAATTCACTGGCGTGGACATGCCCCTTCTCCCCCCACTGCTGCTGGATGCACCCAGAACCATCACCAAGCCCTCTGACCCCGTGCAGCTTTGAAGCACGTTGGGATGGGTGCACCAACACCTGCCTCCTGTTATCCCTGCTCCGGCAAAAGCCTCCGCGGAGCCACCAGGCCGCCCTCCCGCTGCTGTGTGGAGCTGGGCCGGGCAGCGCAGGCGCCGCTCCGCTCCGGGCGCAGGGAGCAGCCCCATCCATGCCCAGGCAGGCAGCGAGGTGCCCGCCTCCCCTCAGGCCCCTGCCAGGTCCCGCGCCCTCCCAGCGGGCTCCTTCAGCAGGCCGGGGCTGCGAGGAAGGGCGCTGCTGCTGGGAGATGCTGCCCAGGGACACGTGGGCAACGCTGGCAGATGAGCTGAAGCCAAGCCCCGGCCTCCCAGGGTTTCAGCTACCACGTTTCTGCACAGGAACGGCTGGGAAGGAGCTGATTTCCCAGGGAGAGCAGCATGGAGGAGTCTAAAAGCGTCCATGTACCAACCACCTGTCCCATCCTGCATGGACACGGCAACGGGCTCCATCCCTTGCTCCCATCACTGGCCCGAGAGCAGGGAGAGGGGCTGCGACCGCTGCTGCAGACACCACGTGCAGCTGGGGCCACTTCCCACCTCACCAGGCTTGGGAGCAGCTGCAGCACAGACCTGCTGGCGCCCTCATCCCCAGCGCCCCACAACCTGCCAGGCAGACACATCCAAAATGTGGCTTAAAGACAACAGGGGCTTGGCCAGCCTTTCTGGGCCAACCTTCCAGGGCAGTGTTTCGTGGAAACACAGCACTTGATGAGCTGAGCGGCAGCTGCTCTGCAGCAGAAGCCCTGCAGCTGCAGTCTGGAGGACGGGAGGAGGAGGATGGTGCCGGGTTGGAGTCAGGTCCGCTGCAGAGCACATGAGCACAGCGGGAGCTGCATCTTACCTTCTCGTTCTTGGCATCGGTGTCCAGCTCTGCTATCTTTGCCCACTTCTGCCAGAAATTGGGGTCATCTAAGGAAATGTCAGTTCTGTTTCCTGATGCTACAAAGCTGGCCTGGGAGAGAAAGAAGAGCAAGGAACCTCTAGCTTGCAGCCCACCCTTCAGCTGTGCTTCCTCGCAGGCCCCCCAGCACTTCTGTCCAGGGTGGAGGGGCTCTCTGCCAGGCAGCATCACACCCCGTGGTGACACACGCCAAAGGACTCTCTGCTTAAGGGAGCTGAGCCCACCTCATCCATGTCCTTCTGCCTCCTCGAAACGGAGCCTGGGCTGTGCCCCTGCAAGCGGAGGTGCACCCGAGAACCTGTGCTCCTGGCAGGCACGGCCAGGAAGCGCAGCACAGCGCTGGGTGCTAAGGCACCAGCCAGGAAGCGCGGCACAGCACTGGGTGCCCATGCATCGGCCAGGAAGCGTGGCACAGCACTGGGTGTCCATGCACCAGCTGGGAAGCGCGGCACAGCGCTGGGTGCTCCGGCACCGGCCAGGAAGCACGGCACAGCGCTGGGTGCTCCGGCACCGGCCAGGAAGCATGGCACAGCGCTGGGTGCCAGGCACCGGCCGGGAAGCGCGGCACAGCGCGGGGTGCCCAGGCACCGGCCAGGAAGCGCGGCACAGCGTGGGGTGCCAGGCACCGGCCGGGAAGCGCGGCACAGCGCGGGTGCCCAGGCACTGGACAGGAAGCACGGCACAGTGCGAGTGCCCAGGCACTGGCCAGGAAGCGCGGCACAGCGCGGGTGCCCAGGCACTGGCCAGGAAGCGCGGCACAGCGCGGGTGCCCAGGCACCGGCCGGGAAGCGCGGCACAGCGCGAGTGCCCAGGCACTGGCCAGGAAGCGCGGCACAGTGCGAGTGTCCAGGCACTGGCCAGGAAGCGCGGCACAGCGCGGGTGCCCAGGCACCGGCCGGGAAGCGCGGCACAGCGCGGGTGCCCAGGCACCAGCCGGGAAGCGCGGCACAGCGCAGGGTGCTCAGGCACCAGCAGGGAAGCGTGGCACAGCGCGGGGTGCTCAGGCACCCGCCGGGAAGCGCGGCACAGCGCAGGGTGCCCAGGCTGCCTCCCCAGGCAGCCCCAGGGCTCTGCTCCCTGCACTGCGAGGGCCCCACAGCGTGGGGCATGGCGCAGCTCGGCAGCCACCTCCCGCCTCCACCGCGAGGCTCTCCCTGCAGGTGCAGGTCCTAGGGCAGCACAAGAGCGAGGCAGGACGCAGGGATGGGCTGGGCTGCAGGGCACTTTGCTGCGAGGTGCCACAACACCTTCCCACACTGGCAGGGACCCAGGGCTGCGAGTGCAACCTGGGCCATGGTGCCCTCCTTGCTGGCATGCTGTACACTGACCCGTGCCCAAGCAGGGTCCTTCCCTGGGGCAGAGGATAAGCCTAGTTGCTGGGCTGCCCTTTGGCTACAGCCTCAGCTAAGGGGTGAAGCCCACGCGACTGCGCTGCGCCCCGCTATGCGCTCATGTATCGAGCACGACCTGGAGAGGGACTCCAGAGGGAACGGTTGCCCTGCAGAGCACAGCGCACCTTGGCAAAGGTGGATCCCTTGCCCTCCGACTGGATTGTGATGGTCTGGGTGCGGCGCTGGAGGATCTGGTCAATGTCCTCCTCGCAGAACTTGGATCCTTCATCCTCCTCGTCCATGAGGGCGCCGTAGGCACCTTTCCGCAGCAGGTCCTCCACCTCCATCTTCGAGAGCTGCTGAACCTGCCCAAAGCACACAGGCATCACCAAGCCTGCACCAGCTGCCCCGAGGAAAGGCTTCTTTCTCTGCCCCGCGAGCGAGGGCTGAAAGGCACCAAGTTGGCCCAGATTTCCCCCTGCCACAATGGGCAGGCTTTGGTAGCAGAGGAGCAGACAAGCAAGGGAAATCAACTAGTTCTGTCTACTCATGGCCTGGGCAAAGCTGGCACTGCCTGCGCTGCAGGGATCAGCTGGGTGCTCCGGTGTCCTTGTGCCAGCACTGAGCCCCACAGACCCCTAGGTTTCAGCCTAGTTAGGCAGGACACGTCCTTCCCACGCTGAAGGCAAGGCCTTGGTTGCCTACTCACCTCTCCCACAGCCCTGCCCACTGCCACCTGCCACAGCTAGCGAGCACAGGGACCGGAGCAGGGAGGAGGAGAGGTCTCCCGACCCACATCCCGCCCAGTGCCACCCTCCCAGCAGCCTACCCCGTTGGTGCTGCCCTTGCGGTTGATGTCCTGCAGCACAGCCTTATCCAGGCCCAGCTTCAGACTGGCCTTGTCAAACATCTCCCGCTCGTAGGAGTTCCTGGTGATGAGGCGATAGACCTTCACAGCCTTGCTCTGCCCGATCCGGTGGCAGCGAGCTTGAGCCTGCGACGGCAGGGGACACAGCTTCAAACCCAGCGAACCCGGCCCGGCAGCGACTGCTCAGCTTGGGGCACCCACCTCAGCCACGGGCACCCCCTCGCTGGGCCAACCTCCTGGGCTGGCACTGGGCACCGCACGGTCCTGGGCAAGCACTGTGCCCTGTGCCACCAGGTGGCCTGTGCGCCCGCACGCAGTGACGGGCACCCAGCACCCCACACCGGGCAAGCGTCGCCCACTCTGCAGCCCTCCTGCGTGGTCAGAGCCGCGCTATTTACACAGCCAGGACCTCCGCCAGGACACGCTCCCCTGTCTGCCCCAGAGAGGCACCCCGTGCCCTGGACGGCGGGCGCAGGGGCCCTTCTCCCCGTCACGGGCACGGTTGTGCTACGGGCCCTCCCTAATGCCTCGTGTCTCTCGCAGCGCTTGGAGCCCGGCCCGTTACCTGCAGGTCGTTCTGCGGGTTCCAGTCCGAGTCAAAGATGATGCAGGTGTCGGCAGCCGTGAGGTTGATGCCCAGCCCGCCCGCCCGCGTGCACAGCAGAAAGACGAAGCGGTCGGAGTCGGGCTTGCAGAAGCGGTCGATGGCGGCCTGGCGCAGGTTCCCGCGCACGCGCCCATCGATGCGCTCGTACGTGTACCTGCCCCGAGAGGGGAGAGGTGAGAGCAGGGCCTCCACGGGCTGCCGCGACCGACCGTCCGGGGGCCTTCACCCAGGCTCTGCGTGCCAGGGCAGCCAGGCTGGGTTTGCTGGCAGGACCTGTGCACAGATGGAGGCTCAGTCCTCCTCAGCCTCTACACGCCGCAGCTGATGCCAAGAGCCATTCCTGTGATGATGGCACAACCATCACAACCCTGCACTTGGTGTGGGGATGCAGGACTCATGGGAGCTGGCAGAACCAGGACCAAGGGAAGGGCCTGCTCCTCTCTGATGTCTCCTAGGACCAGCCCCAGGCAATGCAAAATGGGTCAGAGCCGCCTAGCTGGGGGAGGTCTCTGCACTCACCAGCAGGTAGCCTGCAACTCAGGTCCCTTGGTTCGTAGGCACAGAGTGGCCAACAGCCCTCCTGGGCTCTCCCCACCCTGTATCTGCAGTCTCGGAGGGACACAACATGGAAGAGCCGTGGTGGATGCCCAGGTGTGTACTAACCTCCTCTGAATGAGATAGTCCTCCAGGATGTCGAGGCAGCGCACCATCTGGGAGAAGATGAGCACCTTGTGCCCACCGGCGATCAGCTTGGGAAGCAGCTTATCAATCAGTACCAGCTTCCCGGCCGCCTGGATCATTGCCTGAAGCTGGAAATCTGGTGCCTCTGGGCTGTGTGTTTTACGGAAGTCTTCCAGGATCTTCTCCTCTGCCCCTGCCAGGTGAGAAGGGAAGTGAGCTCTGGACAGAGCCCTCGTTCTGCCTCTTGACTGGATGGGCAGTATAGTTGCCCCCAGTCTCCTGCTTGGGGCAACAGCAAGTCAACCCACAAAGGACAGACCCCATGCAGCAACCTGTGCAAGTCAGCAGCAGGTTGGACTACAAACTATATTCACTTCTACCACTCTAAGTGTTCCTCACAGCTTGCACCAGCTCCTGGCAGAGAGTGAGCCAGGTTAGGATGCCGGAGAGAATCCCTCTCCAGGACGCCTCCAACCCTGGTTTGTGCAGAGAACCCAGGGGCTGTTGCTAACTGCCAGCAAGCAAGGGAAGCCAGCCCAGACCGCCAGCCCAGGGAAGGGCCCTGGGCTGACCACGAGAGCTGCAGGGCAGATCACAGCATCCTACGCTGGGCTTGCAGGGAGCGCAGACTCCCCCTGAGCTCCTGCACACAGCCCTCACCGTTGATGAGATACGGGTGGTTGCAACACTTCCGCAGCTCCATCATGGTGTTGATGAGGTTGGGCATATTGTGCTGGTTGGCGCCCTTGGAAAGGAAGGAGAAGTTCTTCTCCAGGATGGCCCGGTAGTATTTCTTCTGGATATTGGTCAGCTCCACCTCAATGATGGTCTCCTGCTTGGGTGCCAGATTCTTCTCCACATCATCCTTCAAACGCCGCAGCATCATGGGCTTCAGGATGGACTGCAGCTTCTTCACCTGTCAGAGCAAGCACCGACATTCACTGCCCTCCCTGCCTTTCACGCACACGGTGAGAGTGCAGAAGGGTCTACAACACCAGAGACCCCCTGGGCTGGAAACCCACCACAGGCGGCCCAGTGCTCAACAGCCCAGAGCACCACAGCAACTGCTTTACCGAGAACCAGGGCAACTTTAGGGGGTGGCTTTCTTAGGGCAGGCACACGAGTGACTGGTCCTGTGCCATGAAACCTGCGTCTCTGCTGAATGCACGAGAAGCCCCGTGGCTGGTGAAGAGGAGTCAGCAGATGGACTTGTCAGCCAAGGATGCGTTTGCAGGTAGTCCCCTGCAGGGAATACCTCCTTCCATAGTTCACCTTCTACCAACCTACCCATTTTACCAACCTGAGGGTCTACTATAATGCAATGACTGGCTGGGTAAATGAGAGAAAAGCAGTGGATTTTGTCTCCCTTGACTCCAGCAAGGCTTTCAACGCTCTTCCATCAGAGGCTCATAGGCAATCTGATGAAGTACAGCCTAGACAAGCACACAGTGAGAACCAACTGAATGGCAGAGCTCAGAAGGCCCATGGCAGCCTGGGCTGATTTAGGAATAGTGTTACCAGCAGGCCAAAAGAGGTGGTTCCCCCTCTGCCCAGCCCTGGTGAGGCCACATCTGCAGTACTGGGCTTCAACAAGTCTACAAGAGAGATATGGAAGTACTGGAAAGAGCCTGTAGCACAGGACTACGAAGATGGAAAGGCTGAGAAAGCTGGGGCAGTTTAGCCTGCAGGAGCCTGAGATACTCGTATACAAATGTCTTTAGGGAAGGTGTCAGGAGGATGAGGCCAGGGTCCTCCCAAAGGTGCACAGTGATGGGATGAGAGGCAACGGGCACACACTGAAACACAGAAGTTCTATCTGAATCTAAGGGGAAACTTTTTAACGGTGCGTGCGATAGCACTGGAACCAGATGCCCAGAGAGGCTGTGGAATCTCCTGCCTTGGAGATCTTCAAAAGCTGCCTGGACAAGGGCCTGGGCAACATGCTCTAGGTGACCCTGGTTGAGCAGGGACTCAGATGATCTCTAAAGATTCCCTCCAACCTCAGCCATTCTGTGATTACCCTAAGTGCTTGGTGTCTGGCACGCTGCCACAGCAAACCCAGGGGTCCCAGTTCACCCTGTGTGTCATGTGGCACACGGAAACACCAAGCAAGGGCGGCACGCCTGCTGAGGGGGCAGAGCTGGCAGCTCCGAGAGCTCCATGTTTCCCAGCACCCCAGAGCCTGCTCTCTGAGGCTTGTGATCTCTGAAATCTCCATTTCAGCCAGATACTCAAGTGGCAACAGCAGAGCCTAAACAACTGCGCTGCTTCCAGTGCCCCACACTCGGGCCTGATTTGGAGGACAACCCCTCATGTGCACCCAGGTGAGAGTGGGTGACAAACCAAGTCCTAGACCTTCCCACTGCCCTAAACTCCTACGCTTCTCAGGGGCAGGAAGTGCTGGGAAAGCGGGATGCACTGAGCTGCGCAGGAACGCAGGGGAAGGAGGGAGCTGGGCGGAGAGGAGATCGGGATCTTGGCACAGCTTGGACTCCAAAGCTCACAGCTGAGTCAAGGGCTGCAGCTCTGCTCCTTGAAAGGAGCTGACCTTTAAGGAGTGAGGGATAATATTTGCTCCGGTGAAGCACATGTCTGAGGGTGGCCCTGGACTTGTGTTCAAGTGCCCCAAGGCCTGTGGTAACAGTCACAAGCCTCAGGGCCCTTCTTAGTACCTGTTCCTCTGTCTTCAGGTCCCCGAACTCCTCCAGGAAGGCGGTCTCCGAGGGGAACTGCTGTGGCTCCAGGAAATTCAGGAGGCTGAAGAGCTCCTCCACCGAGTTCTGCAGGGGCGTCCCTGTCAGCAGCACCTTGTGCTCCTGGGACACACAAAACAACAGGTTCAGACCCCCGGGCTGGGCCCAGTGTCCCCTGCCTGGAGACGCGTGTGCTCCCAGGAGAGGCGCTGGCTGGCACCGGCAGCACCGGCTCCTGCTGCCCAAGTCTCTCCTCCGAACACAGGGCCCAGTTCTGTGCAGCAAGAGCCAACCCTGAGAGTCCCACGTTGCCCCCAGACCCGGGCGGCTGCCCTGCTCCCGCTCCTCGGGCAGGATCTCTCTCTCCAGCGCTCTGCAAGAGCACAGCGGGGAGCTCGGCCTGGAAGGGGTGCTCTGGAAAGGGCAGCTGATTCCGTCCTGCAGCAACCGCCACTCTGGACCTTGACTTTCCCCCTGGGATACTGAGGGGCACCAGAGACCTGCTGCTAGGGCCAGTGCGTGCAGAGTGCTCCAAAACGAGCTGGGGTCTCTGACAGCACCAAGTGCGTGAGAGCACGGAAGGGCTGTTCCTGGAGCTTCTCAGTGCTGGTACAGGCACAGCTAAAAGGAGACACGGGTCCAGGTGACCTCTCAAAAGCTCTAAGTGTGGCAAAGCGCCGGGCCTGGGGAGAAGGTACTCCCTTCCTGGGGCAGACAGCAGGGCTCCATCGCTGCCGCTGCCGCCAGGCTCACCCGCTGCTCTGCTGCAGGGGACAGGGCCAGCAGCCCGGCAGGGCTGTGAGCCACCAACAGCCTCCCTCTCTGCAGCGCAGGAGAGGAGCTGGGCCCCAGCCCCGCTGCCCAGGGCAGCTCAGTGACCGCTTGCCACAACACCCCGTCCCGCAATCCGTCCCTGGCGGGGACTGGCCCCGCGGCTGTGGAGCAGGGAAAGCAGAGCGTGACTCCTGCAGCCCTGCCAGCACAGCCCAAGGGTGCCACGTGCTGTGGCCTCCGCGCTGCAGCGGCCTCAAGCACCGCGCGGCTGCACAGCGCCCTGCACGGGGCACCTGAGGATACAGGCAATGTGCAGACATCTGGCCAGATGTGGGTTAATGTCCCACTTCAGCAGCAAAGGGAATTTGTGGCAGAGGCCGCCATCCATCAAATGGCCCCCCCAGCACCAGCACCGCTTCAGTGATCCAACGGGCCTCGGACAGGGTCTCCTCTGAGACTGGAAGTGCCCAGGCCTGGCACTGGGCCCCTGGCTACGGTGCCTGCCCTCCCGGCTGTCAGGTGGGACCGGGCAGGGCGCTCACCAGGGCCATGAGCTTGAGCCCCTCCAGCAGCTTGCAGTTCCTGTTCTTCAGGCGGTGTGCCTCGTCT
Source organism: Rhynchotus rufescens (assembly GCA_032273925.1). Classification (NCBI taxonomy): domain Eukaryota; kingdom Metazoa; phylum Chordata; class Aves; order Tinamiformes; family Tinamidae; genus Rhynchotus; species Rhynchotus rufescens. Next base: position 35,229 of record JAVCKT010028327.1, read on the forward strand.
ATGACCACACAGCGCCACTGGATCTTCTTAAGCTCCGGACAGTCGGCAAGGATCATCTCAAAGGTGGTGATAACCACCTGGAACTTGAAGATCCCAGGGAGAGGGTTACCCTACGGTGACAGAAACCAGAGGCAGCGCATGACTCGTGCAAGGCAGCCCAACAGTGGCTGTCCTGACAGACAGACATCCCTGCCGCTCCACGCAGGTTTCCCGCCCTGTCAATGAGGGAATCCTAGCTGGGATCTGCTGGTTCACCTTCCACAAGCAGCAGGGGGGTTCCTTCATGTCTCTGCACGCTGACTACAGGCCGTGCCTCTCCCACCCAGACCTTGCCCCGGAGCAGGCAGCCGAGCCTGGCCAGAAGTTGCAGCTGGGGCTCTGCAATGTTTTCCCCTTTCTGCAAGAGTCTGACCTGTTCTTTACCCATACACGGTGCACCCTGGAGCCCATGCCAGCAAATGGGTCTTAAAAGATCACCCTGCCCTCTCTAGATGAAGTACAAGCTCCACATGTAGGCGATGCTTCCCAAATAAAGGGAGGCAGGGCTGGAGGGCGCCTGCTGGGAGCACTGCCTGCAGGAATCACCTGCGTGTCCCTGTACACCATCTCGTACTGCTGGATCATCTGGCGGCTGATCTGGCTGCCGTGGTACACGATGGCGTTCATCTCCGTCCACGTGCGGAACTCCCTCTCCCAGTTGGTGATGGTGGAGAGGGGTGCGATGATGAGGAAGGGGCCATGAATGCCCATCAGGAAGATTTCTGAGAGGAAGGTGATCGACTGGATTGTCTTCCCCAGCCCCATCTCATCGGCCAGGATGCAGTTCTTCCTGTGGAGACAGACAGGTACATTAACATGCCTGGCAGGAGCAAGAACCACCGTGCTGCTGCCTCCCCAGCGGGACAGCAGACGTGTCCCCTCCACCTGCAGGAACCCTGTGGCAACAGCACAGCAATACAGGAGGCCAAGACTGTCACGCCACCCAGTCACTCGCCAATGATGAACCCAAAGCTAGTGTGATAGATGCCTTTGGGTGCCAGGGAAAGACGTCTCCGATGGCCTGCTGCAGCCAAGGACTGCATTTCTGTATTGTATTTCTGCATTTCTGCCACAAGAAAGGGTCACCAGCAGCCCAGCTGATGCCAAAATTCAGCTGCATCTTAGATTCCTCTCCAAATCAGTATCCACCAGAGAGAAATATTCCTAAAGCCTGAATTGCAAAGCTCAAACAAGTACAGTTCTTTGGCTGCAGCCCGTCTGCTCCAGCACTGGCAGGTCTCACTGGCTGCTGGCAGATCCCTGCTCGCTGGCTCCGCTGCCCTGGCCCAGCTGCTCCCACAACAGCAGCCTGTGCCCGCACTGAGGTCACACACTCAGCGGGACTCCTTGGGGCAGCACAGGACTCCAGCCCCTCCTCACCTGTTGTACCAGTTAAAGAGCAGCCAGTTCATTCCCTCCAGCTGATACTCCCGCAGCTGGTTACTGTTCTTATATTCCCGGGATTTCTCCAGTTTCTGCCAGGACTCAGATGCCGGGCGCTCCTAGGAGAGAGCAGCAGCAAGATCCGTGGGGAGGCAGAGACCATTGCTCAGTGTGGCGAGGCCCCACTTCTGGGCCTGCACCTCAGGACAATACTTCCAAACAGACATCAACACTCAGATGATTCAGAGAGGGGCCTCAGCCTCAGCACCCCACCCTCAGCTCCTGCTGCCCCATCCGGAGGGGAAGATGTGGGGCTGGGGCTTTAAGCAGCAGGGCCAGCGCCGCTGGATCTTGGCAAAACACAGACCAGCCCTGCCCTGCGAGGGCAGCGAGCTCCCAGTCGGGTACGTTACCTCTGGGTACGTTACCATGTGCTTGATTTCTGGTGGGATTTGGAGGGCTTCAAACTCTTTGATCTTCCCTGGGTCCACATCCTCCTCCAGCTCCCAGGTGCTCTCCTCGTAGGGCAGCGAGCACCACTTGACCAGGTAGTGAGTCACCTCCTGCAGGGCAGCGACACACAGGCTGGCAGGGCAGCGCAGCGCTCGCATGCAGCTTGGCCCAACACCTGGCCACGGGCTCGGGCGGGCAGCAGCCACAAGGACACTGAGCCGCCCAGAAATGATCTCCCTGTGCGCAAGGGTGCCTGGACAGGATTCAGGTTGTGTGAGGCTGGGAAAGCCTCCGATTGTCAAATACTGGATGTGCTTCCACAGCCCAAGCCTCCCACCAAGCCGCCCTCCCGCACGAGGCAGCCACTCACCTCCCCGGTGTCGGGGTCCTTGGTGTGGGCCACCTCCAGGATCCGATCCACCTCCACATAGTCGGGGTTGAACAAATCCTCATCAGGCTGGCAGGGCAGAGAAGAAAAAGAGAGAGCAGCTCAGGGTGGTGCCAGGGCTAAAGAGCCGGCGGCGGGAGGATGCAGCTGTGGGACGTGTGTCCCCAGGCTGCCGCTGGGTGCAGCACGGGAAGCACCCGCACGAGCGGCCCTGGACACGTACCCGGGGCCGGGGCCACGGCCAGCCCTGCAGAGGGCACATGCCAGGCTCTGCAGGCCCCCAGCTCCGCGCCGCGAGGCACCCCCTGCCCCAGCCCCGGAGCGGGACCACTGCGGTGCAGAGCCACGCACAGCACCTCGGGTCCCCCGCGCCCAAACCAACCCCGAGCCCCCACCAAGGACAGCACCTTGCTCTCTATCCCTGCATGTCTCTGTCTCCTCACACTTCCAGCTCCGCAGCAACCATTCCCAAGGGAAGAGCTCATCCCCACCCGGAGCAGGGACTGGGAAGGCCTGTGGAGTCGCACTCCTTTGGACAGACACGTGCCCATTGCTGAGGAATGAGAGGAAATGGGCTTCTCTGGGCCCTGGCTGGCCACATGCAGCAGCACTTGCTTCTTGCTGGATCACTACTGGTGTGGTGCACTCAAACACAGGCTTTACTGGGAAAAAAACACCCAACCCAAACGGATTCAGGAGTGAGAAACTGGAGCCCCTGAAGGCTTTGCACGCACATCAGCGCAGCAATCTGTGTAGCCACTGGCCTGATTTACACTTGCAAGAAGCAATTCAAGGAGAACCAGCAACTACCTCTGGAGCAGCAAGATAAATCACAGAACAGCGTGTGTTAAACAGGATGAATCTGCTACCGGAGCAGAGCAGGCAGCGGCCACACACCTCAGGAACTGCCCCTCGCCCTCGGCAGCCCTGCTGTGCCATGGGGAGGCACAAGCCCCACGGGCACGGAGGCGCCTCCAGCACCTCCCTCCGAGGCCGCGCGTCACCGTGTGCCCCTGCTCCAGAGCCGCCCGCGACCCCTGCCCGTGCCTGCTCCGGGGACAGCAGCACAGGTAGGTGGTGAGGGCGCTGCCGGGCGCCAGCGGCGCCTCCTGCTCCCCTGCAGGCCGCCGCAGAGGGGCTGGCACTGCGGCGGTGCCGCGAGACGCGCGCAGCCTGACGGGCTCACCTGGGCTACGGGGAGCCCTGACCAGCCAGCCCCGGCCAGGGCTTCTGGCTGCGGAGCTGCTCTCCCCTGGCAGGACGACGCCGGAGGCAGCGCGGGGCGCTCTGCCCGCCCGGCCGCCGCACCGGTGCCAGCTGTGCCGCACGGAGAGAAAGGCAACCTGCTGCACTCAGCCCTCACCTCTGTAAAAATATGCTTCATCTGCGCTTGCTTGTTGCGGAAGCGCTTGATCTTCTGAGAAATCCTGGGGTCCTTCTCCAGCTCCTCCAGCGTTGCCCACTTACAGTGAAGGTAGGAGCTGAAGAGAGAAATAAAGGACACAATAGAGGCCTCTGGGCAGGGAGCCAGGGTGGGCAGCAGGGCTGCAGCTGCACTGATGCTGCAGCTCCTGCAATCTGAGGGAGCTGGGATGGGCAGCTGGGATGGGCAGCAGGGCTGGAGGAGAGAAGGGGCCGAGCGAGGTCTGTCCCTGTCTCCTGCGCACAAACCACCGCGGGGCAAGAGCAAAGGCTGCACGTACAAGTTCCTGTACTTGACGTAGAACTCCTCCATCTCGTAGGCCAGGCCTCCGGAGTGAGCCTGAAACCAAGGCAGGACAGTCAGCAACAGCCTCGTGAACGAAGGGGAGGCTCCTCCCGCAGCTGGGCCCGGCCAGGCCTCCCGCCCGGCTACCGGCTGAGCCTCGAGGACAGCGGGGAGCGCTCAGCACACAGGGGAGCCCGGTACACAACCGCACTGAAGCACAAGGGCCTCCAACACCTCTGGGCGAGCAGGTCAGCCCTTGCTCCACTCCACCAGGGACCCTCCAGTGCCCAGCGCAGGACAGGCACCACACGGATCCCCAACCACAAGGGGCGTCCCCCTCAGCAAGGGAGCAGGGCAGGGGGCGGCTCGGCCGGGCTGAGCGCTGCCACGTGCCCCGTCCCGCGGCTGCGGGGCAGCCAGGACCGCCCCTGCTCTGCCCGGGCCCGTCGCTCCCACCAACATCATGCCCACTCACCTCCTTCTGCACCATTCTGGAGGCCAGGATCTTCTCGATGATGTTGGCGTCATCCTCAGGAGGCTCCTGGGGACACCGGGAGGAAGGCAGCACATTGGTTTCCCAGCTGCTGCTGTGCGTGGCCGCCGGCAGCCTCCCTGCACAGCGCGGGAGCCGCAGGCAATGCCAGTGCGGTGGGACGTGCAGAGCAGGGGCTGGAGGAGCTTGGCCAGGCGCTGCCAGCCCCGCTGTGCTCACCCTGACAGAGCCTTCTGGCCCGGCCACGCACAGCCCGGAGCGGGCAGGGGGCACAGGCGGCTGCACCAAGCCCCGCTAACAGACCACGTGGCAGCAACCCAGACCTACTTCTTCAGGCAGGGATGGCAGGGACAGGCCAGAGGGCTCCACCTCCATGCTCAGCTGCTGGCTGGCAGGCATGTGGCCAACTCCGTCCTGCCCCTTTGAGCCCAGCAGTTTCGGTGGCCCTGCCCGCTGGGCAGAGCCAGACGAGCGGCTCTGCACATGCGGCCGTGCCCAGGCCAGCAGGGACACGAGGCTCCCAGCAGGGCGGGGAGCAGCACCCCGGCCCCGGCGCCACCCTCAGCGATGCGCCCAGGGATGCCCGTGTGTGCCGGACTGCAGGCCGGGTGCCCCGGGCAGCTCAGCCCTCCTGCCCGGTGTTGGCAGGGTGGGCGAGGGGGGCGCACAGAGGGGACCCCGCTGCAGCCAGGCGGCAGCGCCGGCTGCCCAGGGCTTGTGGCCAACACGGAGCTCCCGCGCGCCCGGCTGCACCGGGACACTGCCCGGTAGGGGCTGTGCGAGCACAGGCACCACCAGCACTGCCGTTCGCCCCGCTGCGACGCCTGCGCGCACTGTTTGCAGCGCGAGGGCACTGCCGGAGCAGCGCGGGAAGCTGGGAATCTCTGCCCACCGGCAGCAGCTCCAGGGCCAGGCTGGCACACCAGCTGCACAGGACCAGCTCACGAGCACAGGGCTGCCAGGGAGCCCAGGGCCAGGTACGGCCGGGGGAGCCCCTGAGCCGCACGAAGATGCCTCCTCTCCCGCTGCATGCGCTGCCGCTGCTGCAAGGCAGCCCCGCACCCTCCCAGACAGGCGCATTCCCACCCCATCCAGCACTGGGACACCTTCCTGCTCTGCACGTTCAGAGCCCAGACCGACACCGTGGGGCACACGGGGAGGCAGGAGGCCCTCGGGCACAGGCCTGCGGCTGGCCCTACCTCTGCCTGCCACGCCAGGGTGGAGGCGGAGAGCGCGGAGGTGCGCCCGGCTCCCAGCACGGCTATCGTTTCGCCGTCATCATCCACCACCTTGAAATCCAGGTCCTCGTTGTACTTCCTCCTCTTCACCTGGCGTCCCGAGCGGCGTTTCTGCGTGTCGGACAAGAAGGGATATGTGGGGACAGCAGTGGCGCAGGGCCAGGCGCCCATGCCTGCCCCTGCATTGCCCACACAAGCTCTGTGGCACTCACGCCAACCCCGTGCCGCCTGCCGTGCTGCCATTGGACACCGCAGCTGTGCACACCGGGCGCCTCGGGGCAGAGCACGTGTCGCAGTACCTGGGCAGGAGCCCTGTGGTGCCAGGGCCACCAGCCCCTGCCTGCCCAGAGGCCGTGCTGGGGCCGGGCGCAGGGCCCAGGAGGGCGCGGGCTCCTCCGGCCACGCTCGTGCCGCAGTGGCCCCGATGCAGCGCGGGCAGCTGCCCACGACACGCTCCCGCTTGCAGCGCGGTGCCGCACGCACCTGGCTGTCAGCCGACTCGGCAGACTCCTCCGGGCTCTGCGCCGACGGGCTCAGGTGATCGTGATCCAGCTCCAGGCTCTCAACAGGGATCTCATTTTTCCTCTTCCCCTTCTTCTTCTTCTCCACGGGCGTGGGCCCCTGCTCCTTGCTGCCAGGACAGAGGCGCAGTTACCCCCAGCTAGCGAGGGCCAGGAGGCTGAGTCCACCACGGCCCCTGGGACACTCAGGGCAGGGACAAGCCCAGCAGGCTGAGCCCACAGGAGCGGGGAGTCTGGGATGCAGTGTCCCAGGTGGAAGGAGGAGCCCAGGACACCCACAAGGGCCCCTTTCCCCATGCAGGGTGACCCCTCCTCGGTGCCCAGCACAGCAGCCTCTGCGCAAGCCAGGACCGTGTCTAGCCTGGGTACAAGGAGGATTCCCTCCACACAGCAAGCCCTGCTTCCAGCTCCACCAACCGACCCAGCAGCTCAAGTACTGAGGTGCCTGCTCCGAGCACAGCAGTTGCACCCAGTCTGTCGCGAGAAAGGTCAGAAACAGCACTGAGCAGGTCCTGACCTCACACACAAACCTTCCACCCCAATCTGAGAACCACTAGGCACACAGTCACAGAAGGGCTGAGGTTGGAAGGACCCCTAGGGATCACCCAGCCCAAACCCTGCTCCAGCAGGGACACCGAGAGCACGGGGCACCTGGCCGCATCCAGGTGGGTTTTGGAGGTCTCCAGAGCAGGAGCCTCCACAGCCTCCCTGGGCAGCCTGGGCCAGGGCTCGGGCACCTGAACATGGCACAAGTTCTTCCTCACATGCACAAAGAGCTGCCTGGGCTTCAACTTGTACCCACTGCCCCTTGTCCTGTCACTAGGCACCACCATTGCCCCTTGTCCTGTCACTAGGCACCACCAAGAAGAGTCTGGAGTCCTTCCTCTCTACATTCTCACCTCAGGTACTTGGACATTGATCAGATTCCCTCTCAACCTTCTCTTCCCCAGGCTGAACAGGCCCCGCTTGCTCAGTCTCTCCTCACACAACAGATGCTCCAGTCCCTCCATTGCCTTTGGCGCTCTGCGCTGGCCCCTCTCCAGCAGCTCCACGTCCCCCTTGTCCTGGGGAGCCCAGAGCTGCCCCCAACGCTCCAGGTTTGGCCTCCCCAGAGCTGAGCAGAGGGGCAGGACCCCCTCCCTGCCCTGCTGGCGACGTCCTCCTGATGCAGCCAGGAGCCCATTGGCCTCCTTGGCCGCGAGGGCACTGCTGGCTCATGGGCAACTCCCAACTCATGGGTAATTCCCAATTAAAAAGGTTTCCTAAGAAATGAGCCAGCTAATTAAAAGGCTGGGAAACACCTGGAGGCACTGGCACTCAGTGCACCCTTGGAGGGCGCCCCAAGCGCTCGCCCAACGGCCCTGGACGTGGCCTGGAGGAGGGGACACGCGCGGGGAGCAGCCCCGCTCCTGCACCGAGCGCAAGGCCAGGGCTGCACCACCCGTATCACCCTGGAGGGGCATGACGGGCCCTGCCACTTGCAGCACGTCGCAGAGCGCGGCAGACACCGCGTGCAGGACTCGCTGCTCCCCGGGCGACCCGCAGGACGGGGCGCCGCTACCCGGAGCCTGGCAGGCCCGTCCCCACGGAGCAGCTGCCCCGCGCGCCCGGCGCTCCCGCGCAGCGGCCGCAGCTCCCGCGGGCAGCGGCTCCGCGGCGCCGGGCACCCCGGCCCCCACGCAGGGAGCTCAGCTCACACAGCACCCACCTGCTCTTCTTGGCTCTCGCTCGCGGGGCCACCTCCGAGCTGCTCTTCTTGTCCTTAGGCTCCTTAGGGGGTTTGGGTTCCCGGGGCTTCCTGGGCTTCTTGGCCACCTCCTTCTGCTTGGGCTCCTTTGGCTTCTTGGGCTCCTTGGCCTTCTTAGGCTCTTTTGGTTCTTTCGGCTCTCTCCTCCTCTTTGGTTTCACCTCCTTCTCCAGGGCAGCTTTCTCTCCCGCTTGCTGCTCGGCCAGCTCCTTTTTCCTGCGTTTCTTCTTGACGCCGGTGCCGGTGCCGGTGCCGTCCTGCAGGCCGTCGGGGGCGGCGGGCCGCCTCTGCGGGG